>PVIC010019383.1:0-30600 GCA_004025085.1 Thryonomys swinderianus | reverse complement strand
TGAGGTGTGGGCAGGCATAGTGCCTCTCCCTGAGCTCTGGCCGCCTGCAGGCAGCACCCAGTGGAGAAAGGTCCCTCCCCCTTTGTTGTCTGTGATTGGTCCAGGCAACTGAGCCCAGTGCAACCGGGAAGTCCATGGTATCCATGTGGGAGGGCTAAGAGGAGAAAGAGGAAGAAGGAACATGACAGGAACCCAACACAGACGGCGTGGTCACTCACGAAGGAGCACACAGCCCTCGTGCTGTCTTTCCTGCCTGTAAGACTTTGGGGGAAAGAGACTTGAAGGATGGGGACTGTGGGGTCAGTCACTGCAGGCCGCTCCCCGGTGTCCAAGCTGGAGCTGGCCCAGGTTGTGGGGAGCAGGGAGGTGGAGAGCGAGGTCTGGTCTGCAGCCTGCTTGGACCCCGACCCTCTTCAGGCCTGTGCCCTCAGTGTGTGCATGGAGCTCCGCCCAGTGTGCGAGTGTGGGCCCACAAGGCGTCTCGGCGAAGTCCTCCGGGGAGCAGACCGAGAGAAGGGGTGTGGCAGTAGAGAGAGGGATGTTAGGTGCAAGTGCAGTGTGGTTAGGAATGAGATGTATTCAAGAAGCCAGTAATCATGGTTTGCAGTGCTAGCGTTTGAACCAGGGCCTTTGCACCCAGCTACATCCCCAGCCCTTGGAGACACACACAGTCTTGCTAAGTTGATAAGTGGCTCAGGCTGGGTTCGAACTTGCTATCTTTCTCCTTCAGCCTTTTCCTGTCCTGAGCCGGCAGGCAGGGGACGGTGGGGGGGGGGGGGTGGCAGCAATTCAGGTCCAGTTTGAAGGCAGGAAAAAGTGGAGGTTCCAGTGAAGGCTGTTGACATATGCTTTTTCTTGGGGTGAGTCAACCTTTTTATTCTCAATCCCTCAGCTGAGTAGATGAGACCTGTTCATGCCTAACGAGATCATCTAAAGGTTGATCTCATCCAACAGTATTGTAAAGAAATGTCCAGGAAAATGCTGGGCCGAACAGCTGCGAACTCAGGCCCAGGCAAGCTGACATATAAAATTAAGCCTACGGGACATCAAATAAGTTCGGGAGGCTCTACAGACTGTTTCACAGCCTGGATGTTAGTGTATTGAAAGTCTGGGGAGTCCTGCGGTAAGGAGATAGATGTGACTTGTTCGTCCAGATGTTTCCCTTCCTTCCTCGACCGTGGCACTTTCTGGGGTCAGGGACAAACCTGTTAAAATCTCACGGAACTGGGTTCTAGGAACCACACCTTGGGAAACGGCATCTTGGAAGCTTCATGTGAATTAGACATCTGTGATCCTCAGAACTTCTCGCTGTAACTGCCACTGCAAGTCTGTGGCTTTGGCCTCTCGGGCCTTTCTCCTTCCTGCCCTCTGCTCGGCTGTGTCAGTCATGATCAAGAAGTATCCGTGTATGGCCATGGTCAAGTACACTCAAAAGTGAGAGGATGCAGACAAGAGTTTCTGGGAGTTCTTAATTCCACTACTTACATCTGGCACTTGCCCAGTGCCAGCCCAGTGCCCAGTGCTTTGCATGCGTGGTCTCACTTGATCTTTCTCACCGCCTTTTGAGGCAGGAACGTGTATCTCATGACCAGCATAGAGGTCTGTGGGACTTCCTGGCCAGAGGGAAGTCAGGATTGGACCCAGGCCTGCCTGACTTTAAGCCAGCCCCCTTAACCCTGGACCACCTGGGTGTCCAGGAGGCCTCAGAGGGCAAAGGAAGCAGAAGTTTGGAGTTGATCTTCATCCGGAAGCCCGAAACTGACAGGGTGCCTCCTGTGGTGGAAGGGAAAGTGGAAAGATCAGGGCATAGGGAGGGGTGAAGCTGGCCCTGTGTCCCATGTCCACAGGGAAAGGCCCAAGAACGCAGGCTCTGCATGTCCTGAGCCATGGCCGGCCTTGCTGGTGACACACAGCCTGCTCACGTGCATTCCACTTGCTGCCCAAGTGCCAGGCGCCCTCATGGTGGTCCCAGAGAGTGCCAGGGAGGTGGGCACGGTAACAAGCAATAAGACTTAGATAGTTGGGCAAAAGACCTTCTGGTCCAATAATTGGTCTGAGTGGGACCAAAGTGAGAGCTTTTTTTTTTTTTTTTTTTTGAGACAGGATCTCACTCTGTAGTTCAGGCTAGCCTTGGGTTTACTGTGTAGCCCAGGTAAGCCTCCAACTCAGTAATCCTCCTGCCTCTGCCTCCCGAGTGCTGGGATTACAGATGTGAGCCACCATGCCCGGCACTGTGGTGTGTGGTACTGATTGCTGGTGGGCGTGAGTCACCACGCCTGGTATTGTTGTATGTGCTTACTGGCGATCTAACCAGGGACCTTATGCTTGCTAGGCAGGCGCCAGAACCACTGAGCTAAATCTCTGGCCCCAGTGTGGGTTTTCTTAAATACCCAGCATGTTCTCTGCCTGTGTGTGAAGTAGATGATGATGGTTCATCTGATTCTGCGTTAGGATGGTTACATGTGGGTTTGTATATGTATGTACACACATGTACATGTATGTGCACCTTGACTATTTGTCTTCAGTGGCCAGTGCTCACCAGGGGCCTGGCCTTGTCACCTGTGACACCATAGGGTTTGTGTACCTGCAACCCAGTGTAGATGTATTCCCGTTTCACATAGTGCTTAAATTATATCATACTTAAATCCTTGTTAATCATATCTGTCAAGAATTCCTGCTTATGGCCGCAGGGTTAGCTCAGTGGTTCCGGTGCCTGTCCTGAGTTCAATCCCGGTAACAACCTACAATGCTGGGCGTGGTGACTCACGCCCACCAGCCATCAATACCACATACCACAGTGGCGTAGTGGCTCACGCCTGTCATCCCAGCACTCGGGAGGCAGAGACAGGAGGATTGCTGAGTTCGAAACTTGCCTAGGCTACATACTGAGCTCAAAGCCTGCCCGAACTACAAAGCAAGACCCTGTCTCAAAAAAAAAAAAGAATTCCTGCTCAGCCTCTAGAATATATTTACTGATGATTTGGGGTTTTTCCCTAAAAACAAAAATCATCTGGAACTGAACCAGACCCATGAGTTGCTTTCTTGGCCCTGACCCCAGGTATGAGAAATGAGATGTAACCCTAAGATAGGTGTTTTCTGTGGCCAGTAAACCATCTGCAGTGACGCAGTGGCTGTTCCCTCAGGAGCGGCGGCCCAGTGTGGGCCTACAGGGCAGAGGGCTCCCCGCAAGGGCACAGACCTGGGTGTGGGCGGCTGGGGGCAGTGTTTGCTAATCCAGTGCCCTAGGCACTGGTCCTGTGCCTACTGCCTTGGGGGCCACCTGGAAGGAGACCCTACCCTGAGGCTTCAGGAGCTGTTGGGCTGGAACTTCCACCCTCTCACAATGGAAGATGGTTTGTTTTAAACTCATCAAGATCCCAAATTCAATTCCTGGTACCACATACCACAGTGCTGGGCGTGGTGACTCACACCTGTAATCCCAGCCCTCAGGGCAGAGACAGGAGGATTGCTGTGAGTTCAAGGCTGGGTGGGGGCTACATTGTGAGTTTGGGTTCAGGCTGAACTGCAAAGCAAGACCCTGTCTCAACTAAAAAAAAATATATATATATAAAACATTAACATTAAAACATTAACATGACATGATGTGCTTTGTGGATATTTCATTAAACACTTAAAATTTTTAATTTTGCAGCTAGAGATAGAACATGCCTGTAATCCCAGCAATCAGGAGACTAAGGCAAGATTACAAATTCAAACCCAGCCTGGCCAATTTAATAACTCAGAGAGAACCTGTCTCAAAATAAAAAGTAAAAAGGGACTTGGGGTTGTAGCTCTGTTTGAAGGCCTGTGTTCAGTCCCCAGTTCCACCCCAAAAATAGTTTGTGAATTTTTCCTTTTCATATTTCAAATTTTTTCTGCATATTTCAAACTTGTGAGCCAAGTATGGTAGCACATACCTGCAGTCCCAGGGAGGCTGAGGCAGGAGGATCACCACAAGTTTACAGCCAGCCTGGGCTATATAGTGAGTTCAAGGATGGTCTGAGCTACACAGTGAAACCCTGTCGAAACAAAACAAAAAACTGAAGCTCTTTGGAAAAATTCCCAGGCAGGGGAGGGGCAGGAGGAAGCGGAGAAGGGACTGGCAGGGGAGCCTAGGGTGCTCAAGGGATGGCTGGCTGGTGGGCGGGGTGCAGTCAGGATCCAGCTGGCTGTGCACTATTCTCTGTCACTCGGTTCCCTTGTCTTCAGGGGCTCTGGCACCTTGTTCCCGCTGCTGCAGGTGCCTCACCTGCTGCTCCAGGTGTCTTTAGCTCCTCTCTCTTCATTCCAGACCCTTCTCAAGTGAAGCTTGGCTAACACGGTGCCCACCCCTCCCGAGTACAAACTGTGTGTGAAGAACCCGTTCGTGCTGTGTAGTCCGATGAGCAGCCCAAGAGAGCAGGGAGCGTCCTCCTTTATTTGTGTGTTCACTGCCAGACACACAGGCTGCTCAGCGTAAATGTTGGGTCCTGGGCCAGCAGGGCCGTGTGGCTTCACACTCAGCCTGAAGCCCTCGTTGAACAGGGGTGGGAACTACGGTGTCAGTGGCTCTGGGTACTTCTGGGGGTGCAGAGCTTCCACATTCCCACCTCATGTCCTGAGCAAAGGGCAAAGTGTCGGTTTGGAGATAAGATAGAGGGGAAGCCTGAGACCAGGGCCCATGTTTGTGGAAGGGGCAGGGGTCTTGCTCGCTTCCCCAAAGCAAGACAGACCCTCTCAGCGTCATTAGTTTGTGCCACGCAGCCTTCGGACACCCCCGTGCAGTCACTAGGTGGGTGGCCATTGGCACTTCAGGGCCCTATACAGACACCAGGTCTCAGACAGAGCTCAGGTCTGTTGTGCATCAGCCGATCTGCACAGCAGTGCCAGCCTGCCGTGCTCACATCTGCAGGGCAGGATCCAGGCGACTGCAGGTCTGAGGGGCCATCAACCCTCCAGCCCTGCGCACAATGGGTTCCCAGCCTCCCCGGGCCAGCAGACATCTATTCGGCCCCTTCCAGGAAGACACACAGATGACAGGAGTCCTGTCCTCTGGGACTTAGCTGAGAAATGAACCTTTAAGTGCTGGCGCAGCATGGCCAGTGAGTGGCTCCAGGTACACAGAGTGGGCACACAGTAGGTTTGCAGCTGCCCACGGGTGGAACCAGAGGAGAGAGAAGCTCTTTGAGGAAGGAAAGAGAAAGGTGTAAACATAACAGTCACTTGGGCCAGAGATTTAAGCTCAGTGGTTCCGGTGCCTGCCTAGCAAGTGCAAGGTCCTGAGTTCGTTCCCTGGTAATCACATATAATACCGGGTGTGGTGACTCACGTCCACCAGCAATCAGTACCACACACCACAGTGCCGGGCATGGTGGCTCACGCCTGTAATCCCTACACTCAGGAGGCAGAGGCAGGAGGATTGCTGAGTTCGAGGCTTGCCTGGGCTACATAGTGAGCTGAGGGCCATCCTGAATTACAAAGCGAGACCCTGTCTCAAAAAAAAAAAAAACCAATAACAACAAAAAACATAACAGTCACTAAAGAGTGGCAAAAACTGTGGTATGAAGTGTGGCGTGGTAGTGCACACTTGTAAAGTCCAGAGGCTGAGGCAGGAGGATCACCATGAATTTGAAGCCAGCCTAGCCTGGGCTACCCAGTGAGTTCAAGGTCAGCCTGGAGTACTTAGAGAGACCCTGTCTCAAAAACCGAAAAGAAAAGAACTGGGGGTGAGCAGCACTGTAGGGAGGCAAAGCAAGGGGTAAGTGTGTTGGGTGCTCACGTCCCACAGGCTGATCATGTTGTGCCAGTCGCCTCCTTTACCCTTTGCCACGGGCACTGCTATCCTCAAGCCCGTGTTCAGGTGCACAGCCTCCGGCCATAAAGGCCAAGCACACAGCCGCCACAGGTGGGTGCTCAGCGGAAGAGTCAGGTACAAGGGGGACCAAGGGCTGGGGGACACTGACCTACTGGCCCACTGGCCGGGGCTCCGGAGAGTCCGCTTACCCGGCAGGGGAAGGAGTCGGCTGGGGGTAAAGTCTGAAGAGGAGCGGGAAGTTAAGGCGGGTGTTGGTAGAAAGGGATGACATTGGTCTGTAGGGGACACTTCGCTGTGCCCCGCCCCCACCTCTGAGAGGAAGGGCACCCCGGCAACAGGCTCCTGCCTTAATATGGTATGTGCATTTTATCTCCACAGACTCCTCCAAGACTTGGTTTAAAGATCCCAGCTCAATACCATTAGTGTGTATCTGCACAGAGCCCTGTGTAAAATTGATTAGAAAGTGGGCTTTTGCGTGCGGGAAGGGGGGGGCTAATCGGATTTGAACATAAGATGGTATCTAATTCCCTGCGTGTAGCAACTGGCTAGGGGACCTTCCCAGGAGCCAGGGCCCCCTAATTTGGTTTTCGAATACATTAGTCAAACAAGCTGAGGGGCTCTTTTGGGGAGAGGGTTTTTTGGGGGTTGGGAAGAGAGATGGTAGGAAGGTGGGGGCGGGGTAGGAGCAGTGCTTTCCGAACAGGTCCAGAGCTTCAAGTGACCCAAGGTCATGGGGGGCACATTTCTACTGGCTGTGCTCTTGCAGGAGCATGAAGCCAGCTTCCAAGGTGACTTGTTTCTGTCCTGCTTAACATTAATTGAGCCCCCATGTGTACATTTAAGCATTTTTAAGCCCCCATGTCTACATTTTTCTTCCGCTCTTCTCTTCCTCCCCCCACTTCCAAAGTTCTGGGAATTGAACCCAGACCCTCTCACAGACCAGGCAGGCGTTCCACTCTGAGCCACTCTCAGCCCCCTTAAATTGTATTTTTGAGGCAGGCAGGCTAACACTCAGGCTGGCCTCATATTTGCAGTCTTCCTGCCTCAGCCTCCCGACTGCTGAGATTACAGTAGTGCACCTTCACACCCAGTTTATTTTTCGTCTTTTTACAAAGTGGTCATCCCTAAGAACAGTCCCACACTGTGGGAGGTGACCAGTTTGTCACTCTTTCTCCTCTGGTCCTTGGTCTCCTACACCGTCTCTCCAAGGAGGCGCTACTTCCGAGTTCTGTGACTCTCCTCACAGATTGCCGGGCCCAGCCTTCTCAGCCTCTCCCGGAAGCCTGCTGGCCTGCAGGGGGAGCCCTGTGGTCCCCACAGGGCCGTTAGAGAAGCAGAGGCCCAGGCTGAGTTAGGTACACCGCGGTTGCTCAGTGGCAGAGCTTGAAAGCCGAACTGTGGATGGTCTGACTTTAAACTCTGGTGGCTTCCTGTGACACATGTACCACCCCCCCAGCAAGAAGGGGCTGCTCAGAGCTAAGCAGCAAGCAATTGGGGGTTCCCTTCCTCAGCTCTTTCTGCCCACCTATTCACTTTCTTTTGTCCACTTTGTACCCAAGCATCCTAAGGAAGAAGGGGCACTTGTTGGGCGAGATTTAACTCAGTGGTTCTGGTGCCTGCGTAGCAAGTGCAAGATCCCTGGTTCGATCCCTAGTAACCACAAACAACAATACTGCGCATGGTGACTCACATCTATCTACCAGCAGTCAGTACCACATATCAGTGCTGGGCGTGGTGGCTCACGCCTGTAATCCCAGCACTCAGAAGGCAGAGGCAGGAGGATTGCTGAGTTCCAGGCTTGCCTGGGCTACATAGTGAGCTCAGGGCCAGACTGAACTACAAAGTGAGATCCTGTCTTAAAAGGGGGGGCACTTGTGAGGATTTTAAAATACTATTTCGTACTAGAATTGAATTCATACAGAGCTGTATCCCAGGGTTTTTTATTTTTTATTTTGAGTCAAGGCCTCACTAAGTTGCCCAGGATGGGCTTTAACTTGTGATCCTCCCGTTTCTGCCTCCCACAGCACTGGGACTACAGGTGTGAGCGCCAGATTTTTTCTCAGAGCCTCCTTCAGGAGGACATCCTTAGTGAGCGTGGGGACAAGTGAGCTGAATGAGTCCTCATCTGCTTTGTCTGGATCTGCTGGGCTCTGTCACTGCCCTACAGGGCGCCGTGTGCTGCTGGGCAGAGGAGGGCAGGGAAGGGACTCCCTGGGAGATGTGCTGTTAAGGAGGGTGATGTGGCATTAGGGGCGGCATCTGGCTTCATTGAGGGAGACCCTTAGGAAGTCTCAGTGGCAGGGGGGCTTGGTACTTGGGCGACTCTCGGAAACACGTGTGTTGTGAGCATTGCTGGTGACTTGCCCACTCTGTGTAAGTTGCCTTGAATACAAGGCTAGAATATAAAAACCAAATTGGGCCAGAGATTTAGCTCAGTGGTTTTGGCACCTGCTTAACAAGTGCAAGGTCCCTGGTTTGATTACTGGTAACCACATACAATACTGGGCATGGTGACTCATGCCCACCAGCAATCGGTGGCACACACTACTGTGCCAGGCATGGTGGCTCAGATCTGTAATCCCAGCACTCGAGAGGCAGATGCAGGAGGATTGTGAGTTTGAGGCTTGCCTGGGCTATGTAGTGAACTCAGGGCCAGCCTGAACTACAGAGACCGTGTCTCCAAAAAAAAAAAAAAAAAAAGAACTAATTGTTCTGTGCTATTATGTAACACCTAACGTTTGAAAAGCATTATCTTTCTATCATAGAAGTGTGTTATGGACCAGGGTTTGGCTCAGGTAGTACCACACCTACCTTGAAAGCACAGAGGCCCAAGCGTGATCCCCAGTACCACGCACACACACGCAAAATACCCAAAAGTGTGTTGCTTTCAATACAGAGGCCACCAAAAAAATGCAGACACACTTCGCAGTTCATAGCACTAATCAGTGTCTGTAAGCTCATGACCACCGCTCTGAGCACCTCTTGTCACTGCAGAGGCCAAAGGTAACCTGTGTTAATCTCAAGATGTGTATGAAATAGCATGAAACTATTCATGCGAGGTTTTCTTTCCCCGATGTTTGAGTTTTGGCGGACTCTGCAGAACGAATACAGCACCGAGATACACAGAGGTGCTCCGTGAACAGGATTTACCATTTCTGCCCCCTTCTACCAGCTTCTTTGGTTTATCTTTATCCTTGCTCTGAATCTAATTTCTGTAAAGTGCACTGACGTCGGACCCCTCCTGGCACACTTGTTGAGCACCTGCAGCTTACCTGCCACTCCACTGTGTGTCAGGACACGAGGAGGAACAGGACGGAGCGCTCCCCTCCCCATGACCCAATCATCTGGTGCCCGGATGAAGGACCAGTGCAGTCCCAGGAGCTCCTCTGTGAGGCCAGAAGTGTCCTGTTCTCTGGTACCCAGTTTACCATGCCCGGTAGTGGGGCTGTCTCTCTTTCTTGTTCCTGATGTTTGAAAGACACGGAGCAATCTGGCTGATGGAGTTTTAGTCTTATGGGGGCCGGAGAGGCTCAGCTCCTTCCTTTTTTCCATGAACCCCAAGAGCTCATTGACAGGGCCACGGGAACATACTGTGGGGTATCTCCACCGCAGCACACCCCACGCGTCCTGGCGACTCCCCACCCCTCTTCCCAGGGAATCCAGCCTCCTGCACAAGGGTTTCAGCCCTGGTGCTACACTGTAAAACCCAGAATTACATAACAGCTGGATTATGGGGCGATTATTAGCTTTGCTTAAAGATTTTCCGTTTACGCAAGGATTAGCTCCGGGGGTTCCTTTAAATAGCTCTTTTGCTAATGCATTTTTATTGCAAAGAAGGGGGGGGCCTTGTGAAGCAGAGCTCACCTACTAAACCAGCTACCCAGCTTGCCAGGCCTGGCTGCACACTTGTAACCCCAGCGCTGTAAGACTGAGGTACAGCAACGTAAGTAAGTTCAAGCCCAGCCTGGGCCACTTCCCAATTTAGCAAAACCATCTTGAAATAAAAAATTAAAAGGGCTGAGGGTGTAATTCAGTGCTACGACACCCCCCCCCCCCCCATCGATCCTACAGTTCTGAAGCAAACAAACGGCAACCTACGCCAGCTGCGTGATGTGTGAGGCTCCTTCACCTCCGGAAGCCCCAGCTGGAAGGAGGAGGAAGCAGCAGGAGCCCGTGGCCCCAGGGTGGGCCAGGTGGGAGGGAGAGGTGTGCCATCAAGGGACGCTGGTCCCCGGGCGCCTGTGTCTGCTGTACTGCGGTATTCGCGTGGGGCCGAGCTCAGGGCGAGGTCTTTGTGTTGGACTCCGTGTGCAGCAAGGGAAATTAAAACAGTAGTGACCAGCGCTTCGAGGCGGCTTGTGCGTTCCATCGCAGCCCGTGTCCTCAGCAGGAGAACCGGGACCTGCACACGGGGAGCCCGAGTGAATATTTGTTGTCAGCGACTCACTCGCCCTGGCCTCCCCGGGCAGGAAGCAGGGTCGGGGTAGGTGTGCCCTCCCTCCGGGGCTGCCCGGCAAACATGGGGGCCCCTGCGCATGCGCCCCCAGCTCATCCCTGAGGCCTGAGTTCTGCCCCTGCGCCCTGCGGGCCTCCGCCGGTCCCCAGCTTGCCGAGCTTGCCGGCTCTTCCTCGTCATGCTCGTGAGCTTCCTTGCTTCCCCACCCACCCCACCGGCCAGCACAGAAATAATCCAATTTAACTTGATTATTAGTCACTACTTTCTGCTGCTGTTTTCTTTTTTGTTCTTCCAGTTTTTTTAAAAAACACATTGTGGATTTAATTGAGTTGATTGATCAGCGCAATCACTGATGAGAAAGAGGTGCTGTGTAACCCTGTCCGTCCTGGCCTGTCTGTCTGTCCAGAGAGCTCCCAGTTTGCCTGTCCACAGGTGTGGAGTAAGGGCTGCCCTGGCCTGATGACCTGCAGCATGAACATCCTCTGTCCTCTCAAGAAAAAAAAGGAGTAAGAGGACTGGGGATTTAGCTCAGTGGTTCTGGTATCTGCCTGGCAAGCACAAGGTCCCAAGTTCAATTCCCGGCAGCACATACCACAGTGCCAGGCGTGGTGACTCACACCTGTAACCCCAGCACTCAGGAGGCGGAGACAGGAGGATTGCTGTGAGTTCGAGGCCAGCCTGGGCTACATAGGGAGTTTAAGGCCAGCCTGAACTACAAAGTGAGACACTGTTTCAAAAAACTAAAAAATAAAAATAAAAGCCTGGTGTGAGTGCTAGTCCATCCACTGTGCTATAATTTTGGGCTGTGTATCTGCTAAGTGTCTGAACTCTTTACCCAGTCTCCCTCTCTCTTCCACATCTTCCTAACCTTTAGTAGCTGCTACTCACTTTTCTGTGAATTTGACTTAGGTCCCACAGAGAAAGAGGAATGTTGCATTTGTCTTTCTGTGCCTGGCTTATTTCACTTAGCATGGTGTCCTCCAGCCCCTTCTCTGTGTTGCCCCAATGACAGGATTTTATTTTTCAGTGGCTGAATAGTATATATACTATGTAACTGTGCACAGCTGGCACATTTTCTGCCCAGCCGTCACTGAAGGGCACCTGGTGGACCCCAAGGTTTGCTGGTGTGAATAGTTTCAGTACACATGGGAACACTGACTTCCTTTCCTTTGGCTGTATCTGCAGGCGCAGGTCAGCTGAAATGTACTGCAGTTCTGTTCTGAGGATGTTTTTTTAATTTTTTTTTTTTTTTTTTGCACAGTACCAGGGATGGAAGTCGGGCCTTCGTGCTAACAAAGTAGGTGCAGTACCACGTGAGCTAAATCCCCAGCCCTTGTTTGTTTTTTTTTTTTTTTAAAGGGGAGAGTGGTTCCAGGGACTGAACCCCAGAACTTGTATATGACGGACAGTACTCTACCACTGAGCTGCATGCCTGTCTCTTTGTACTTTTTTATTTTGAGACAGGGACTCACTGAGTTGCCCAAGCTGGCTTCTGACTTGGAATCCTCCTGCCTCATCCTCCTGAGTGCTGAGGTTACACCTGCCTAATGTTTACCCTTTGGTTATAGCCATTCTAATTGGTGTGGTTTAGGGACATTAAGCATTCTTTCACAGAGGTACTAACCACTTGTATGCAAAAATGTGGATTTGGGGCCTGAGGATTAGCTCAGTGGTTCCCGCGCCTCACAAGCGCAAGGTCCTGAGTACAATCCCCGGAAACCACATACAATACTGGGCATGGAGACTCACGCCCACCAGCAGTCAATACCACACACCACAGTGCCGGGTGTGGTGGCTCATGCCTGTAATCCCAGCACTCGGGAGGCAGAGACAGGAGGATTGCTGAGTTCAAAGCTTGCTTGGGCTACATAGTGAGCTCAAAGCCAGCTCGAACTACAAAGCGAGACCCTGTCTCAAAAAAAAAAAAAATTAAAAAAGTGGATTTGGAGCTGAACAGTGGCACATGCCTAGAATACTAGCACTCGGGGCTGAGACAGGATGATGACTGAGACCTGCAAAGCCTATACTGTAAACTCAAGGCCAGCCAGAGCACAAAGCTAGACCTTGTTTTGGGGAAGAAAAAAAAAGAAAAAAGAAAAGAACAAAATGAATGATGTCTATTCCAGTTATTTGCCCATTTAAAATTGTACTTAGGTATTTTTTGCTGTTGAGGTTTTGCTGCTATTCTTCTAATATCTTAAAAAAGGAATGATTGGCATAGTCCTCTGTGGGAACCCTGCCAGGGCCACAGGGTGTCTGCCTCCCTGCTCTGCACAGTCTTTTGTTAGTGGCTCACAGGACAGTGGCAGGTTCGCCACAGCTGAGAAACTGTCCTTGGCACATCACTGTGAGCAAAGCTCCCACTTCCTGCGACCCTGTCGTTCCTCCGCTGATCCCTTTTCTCTCTTCTAGAATCTAATCCGGATCCAGTGCTGGGTTTAGTCCTCAGGTCTCTCACCTCCCAGCCTGTGAAACCGGGTTCCATGACTTGACATTTGCGGTGTGCCCACCAGGACTCTGCCTCTGCAGGTGGCAGCTTTCTCTTCCCAGGAGGACCCGGGAAGTGGAGGCCGGACAGTGTCAGGGCCTGAGCTTGGCGCCCGGAAGTGGCTGGGCTGGTGAGCTGAATTGTGCGGGAACAAAGAGGCCTTATGCCTCAGTTTCTCTGGGCTGACAGAGAAGGCCTGGGGAGGGGTGGAAGTGCTTGTAAGTTCGGGCTCCTCTGCTTTCACCTGTGCATCTCACTGCGGGGCCCGTGACCCTGAGGATGTTCACCTCTCCATAGCCAGGGATGTGCCACCGCAGCCCGCTCGTTGTGCCAGTTTTATAGATGAAGAAACAACCAAGGCACAGAGCAGGGGGAGGCAGGGCAGACCGCGGCCTGGAGCCTGCGCGGTGGAATCCGTGCTGCCTCTGGATGGACAGCTCAGGAGGCACAGTGGGTCTGGCTGTGGGTTTGGTTGGAGGACAGACACCCAGGGCAGGAGTCGGACAGTTAAGGACTTCTGGGCGCTCTGCATCTTATGGATATCAGGCCATTGTGTCACAGCAGACGCCTTATATTGTCATGTGGATTTTAACCCTTGATCACCCGTGAGATAGCGTGAGGCCGTGAGCCTGGCATTCAGTTTCCTTAAGGAGCCCAGCGGTGGGCTCAGCTGCTGTAGGTGGTGCGTCTTCAGGCCTGTAGGCAGATGGCTGGGCTGTCTCTCTCTTCTGGTTGGGAAGTGGAAGGACAGACTAGACAGTGTGGTGGCACCCTCAAGGACACCTCAAGGACACACAGCCTTCCTGGAGCTGCAGCAGAGGCCAGAGTTGACTCTGGGCTCTTTCTATGAAGCGTAGTAAGAGCTCAGGAGATGCCTTGTGCTGTTTAAACCTGAAATGTAGCGAGGCATGGTTGCACACATACCTATAATCTCTGCAGTCAGGAGGCTAAGGCAAGAGGATTGCCACAGGTTAGAGGCCATCCCGGGCTACATAGTGAGTTGAAGTCCAGCTTGAACTACGTAAGGAGACTGTCTCAACCAAACCAAACCAAAACTGACCTACTGAGCTACTTTTCCAAACCGAAACAAACCAAATGAAATCTTTGAAATGTAAACTCTCCTGCTGTCCCCAGACTTGGTCCACCTCCCACCCTGGATCCCCTAGGAGGACAGAGGCCCTGTTCTCAGGCCTACAAGGAACATGGCTCACCCCAGATGACTGGAACTCAAGTCTCTGCCCTTCAGTGTCCCTTGGGAGCCGTGTGGGCCGTGTGACTCAATGTCCGTGTCGCTCATCGGCCTTTGCCAGCTGTAAAACAGGGCAAACACCGCAGAGCTGCGTGTGCGGCATGAGAGAGCGTGCTGCGCCAGCTCTCGGCGCACAGGGAGCGCCCACGCGGAAGGAAGCTCGCAGTCAGGGCCTCTGCGCGGAAGGGGCAGCGTCGCGTCTTGCGGAGATCCAGAAAGCGCCTGTCTTCGCCCCGTCCTTATAATGGCAGCGCAGCAGGGGGGTTTCGCGGGCCCAGCTTCCTGAGGCAGCAGGAAGACGCAGCGAGGTGTGAGATATGCCCGCGGATGCTCGGCAGAGTGCGGCCCCGCGGCCTTGGGCAGGAGGACAGCTCAGCCTCAGCCCTGCCCCGCAGGCCTCGGTCGGAAACGCAGCCTCTCGCGCCAGCACAGCGCCGCTGTGGCCCCTTCCCTCCCCGGAGGCAGCTGCCGCCGCTGCCGCAGTCCAGGGAGGGCTGAGGTGCCTGGGTGCTGGGGGGAGGGGGCAGCTCCACCCCTCCGGGCTGCCGCGTGGGGGAAGGCTATCGGCGGAGAAGGCTGCACTAGTGAGCGGTAATTGAAATGCAAAATAACATTTTGATCGAGCCTGCAGGCTGTTTATTTATCAGATCAATAGTCGGAACACCCACCTCCAGAGTCTGTGATAAGTGACAGCAGCGCCCAGGGCAGCCCTCGGGACTCCAGGCCCTCCCTCTCCCCCTTGACCCAGATAAAGGGGCCTGGGCGTGACCCCACTCCTCTTCCCTTTCTCACAGCAGGACCAGGCTCTCCGTCTTCATTTTCATTTTGGTTTTGAGACCGTCTGTGTAGTCTAGGCTGGCCTTAACTTGCTCTGTAGCTCACCTTGGCCGCAAACTTGCAGAGATACTCTTGTCTCAGCCTCCTGAGAGCTGCGGTTATAAGCCTGTACCGTCGAACCTAGCTTTCATTTTCTCCTTCATTCACACTGGCAGAGATGGCCTTGTTGTGCCTGACAAGCCAGTGCCCAAGGGAGCTGTGTGTCAACAGAGGGAACGAGACAGGTCATTCTCAGAGGCCCCAGTTTGCTGGCCTTGGTGAGCAGGAAGCCACCTGCATCACCTACAAGCCTGTGCTGTGCAGGGTGTTGGGGTGGAATTGTGTAAATTAACCGAAGTTCAGGGAAGGTATGTTTTACCTTTTCACAAAACTTCTATCCTCCCTCCTCCTCCCATCCCCCTCCCTCCCTCTTTCGCTCCGCTTCTTTCCTCTCATTCTTCCTTCCCTCCTCCCTTCCTTCCTGTGCTTGTGCCTTTGATTTATGGTTCTAGGGTGGAACTCAGGGCTTTACAGGTACAAGGCAAGATCTCTACTGAGCCACTTTTCCAGCCCACAAAGCACTTTAAGAGGAAAGCAGTTGGACTGACCTGCCGGCCCAGGCCCTGGGGTCCTCACGGGGTAGTGGCCAGTCTTCTGGGCCACAGGTGAGAGCCTGAAAAGTCTTCCAGGCCCAGGCCAGTCCTGGGTCACCGCCCCCCCATATCTCAGGGGAGCTGTCCTTCCTACAGCCCCAGGGCTTTGGCCATCTACAGGACTGAAGTTTACTTTGCTCACAGGGTAACATTTACAGGGTGTGGACAGGAGCCCTCTGTCGGGGGTAAGAGGGCTGGGCTCCTTCCAGTGGGACCTGGCGATCTCCGAGGAGTCTCTTTCTGCATGGCATGTGGGCAGGGGCGGAGAAGGGGGGGAGCTGAAGAAGAGCGCTGGTGGGAGACTTCTGTGGCCCACATGGAAGAGTGGTTTATATCCCTTTGCCTGTGTTCTCTTGTCCAAGGTCCAGTCTCGTGTCCACATCTAGCCACGGGAGAGCCTAGGAAATGTAGTCAGTCCTTCTGTGTCTGTCATGAAAACAGAATGGATGGGCTGGGAATTTAGCTCAGTGGTTCCAGTGACTGTCTGGCAAGCTCAAGGTCCCAAATTCGATCTCTGGTACCACATACAACAATACTGGACGTGGTGACTCACACCCACCAGCAATCACTACCACACACCACAATTCCAGGCGTGGTGACTCACACCCATAATCCCAGCACTCGGGAGGCAGAGGCAGGAGGATTGCTGGGTTTGCGACTTGCCTGGGCTACATAGTGAGCTCCGGGTCAGCCTGAATTACAAAGCGAGACCCTGCCTCAAAAACAAAACAAAACAAATAAAAACACAGAATGGAGAATTTGTGGCTGTCTCAGCCACTTTATCAGGTCTCATTACTTGTGTGGCATCATGTGCAGGGTAAGAAAGCAGTACTGGGCCAGGTGTGGTGGCACACATCTGCAGCCCCACCCAGCTTCTCGGGAGGCTGAGTCAGGAGGACTACCCCTTTGAGGTCAACGTGCGCAACTTAGTGAGACCTTGTCTCAGCACGATAAAAAGGGTTGGGAATATGGCGCTCTCTGGGTTCAACGTTCAGTACCCCCCCACACGCAGATACCATTATTTGGGGGACTGTTATACTATGACCTGCTGTCCTTTTCAGGGGCAGTCAAATGGCGATGGGACAACGGCATGCAGTCTTGAGTCGAGTGTCCCCGGAACTAGGAGAGCACTGAATGCTGAGTGGACAGTAGATATCAAAAAACGGGGAGTGTGTGCGGGGGCAGGGCAGAAAGGGTGGCGTTTGGGCCGGTCTTCGGTGCAGGTCTTGCATGAGCTGAGGCTCGGGAATCAGGCGGAGCTTGCTCTCCCGAGGGGAGCACAGGGTGGCAGCCCCCCTCCCCTGCCTCTGACCCTTGTTCTCGGCTGCCAGCTCCAATACTCTTCTCCCTCACTGCCCTTCGGTGGGCGCGTGACCTCGTGAGGCTCTGAGTTCTGCATCTTGCTGCTCTGTCCCGGGGGAGGCAGCCCCGCCACCAAACACCTCGCACGCGAGCCTGGCAGCCTCGCTTGAGTCAGGTGCCCACCCGTGGGGCATGCCATGTGGATGTCCGTAAGGGTGTGCCACGTCCCGTGGGAGCAGTGGCCGCGTCCAAGTGCGTGTGTGTGACAGAGACACAGAAGTATGTTGGGGTCAGACTTGCTCTCACAAGAGGGAGCAGAGTAGTGAGTTCTAGAAATGCCTGAGTCAGGGGCCCCTTCCCCCGAAAGGACCCACTCACCGGGAATCCAGACAGCGGGCCGGCGCACGGCCAGACCAGTGGCTGCCCGGAGGACGCGCCACGGGACAGGAGGAGAAGATACGCTTCCTCGACATCGGAGTAAACTGTTCAGATACTGCAAACGGAAAATGCCCCTCATTATCAAACAGGGCTGCCAGAAACCCCCCGCTCATAGCCACAGAGTCCTCGATATGCGCTCCAGGCACTGTTCCGGACTCTTCGGTGTACTGTGCCAGTTCTCATGACCACCTCGCAAGGCCAGAGGAGCGCTGTGTAGCCCTCATCCTCGTCCTCCGCGTGCAGAGGAGGAGAATGAACAGCTTCCCGTAAAGAAGCACAGGCGGGGAGAGGCGGGACTGGGCCGCAAAGCCAGGCGGTCCTGCTCTCCCCCCTGAACGTGATGGCCCAGTGTTTCTCTCCGTGAGAGTCACAGCCCCGGTGACTGCAGGTGGGGTGCTGACACCCCCTCCCCACTGGATGCAGGGTGAAAATCAAGATGGATGCAGATCGGTTCACAGATGTCAGGTCTAGTAGGGAAGGAGGGGAAGGATATGGGGTAGATTCTGAACTCTGGTCTGTTTTGGAGACAGGGTCTCACTGGGAGCCCAGGCTGACCTTGAGCTCAGCGTGTAGCCCAAGCTGGCCTCAAACTCACGCTGTCCTCCTCGATTAAGTACTTCTGGGTCCTGTGTGAGATGCTCCACAGAGGAGACTCCGGTGAGGGCCGAGTTTTTGAACAGACAACAGTGGCCATCCTTAGGCCGGTGGCCGGGAACCTCCAGGCTTTCGCAGGACAGCCGTCATCTCCCTGCTCCCACAGAGCCCCTCTCTCCTCATTATGATGGATGCAGCCTGGAAAACCATGGATAAAAAGCCCTGATTGAAAGACACTAATTACCCATCATTATTTTCCATGCCGTAATTTGTATGGAACGAGATTTCCATCAGTTGTCTGGGATCAGCCTGGTTTTGACTAATCTTTCTAACGACAAGATGCTTAATTACAGATCTCTGCCTGAGTGGCTGCGCGCAGAGGGGGAGGTGGGCTCTCAAAGCCACTCGCTGTTGGGTCATTGTGCAGCCCGAGGTCCCAGGGGACCTAAGGGCAGCAGAGTGTGAGGAAATTATTCTCAAGGGAGCCAAATAAAATCGAAGAAAAAATCAGAGAAAAAGGTGCCTGGGAGGTGGTGGCTGGGCAGGGCCCCAGCTCTCTGGGACTCATCCTCTTCGGCCGCCTCCCACCAGCCGGGCTGTGTGGGAAGTGAGCCTGTGAGCGAGTCACTCCCCTTCTCAGGGCTTTGAGTCCCTCACCTGCAAGTCACCAAGGGAGGGAGGCAACCAGATTCCTAAGGACTCAGGATTCAGTGACACCGGCTGTGTCTTTGTCTGTGAAGAAAAATGTTACCCGTGTTGAAAGATGTGTCCATGTGCAAGATTGCCACCGCACACGGTAAGAATTTCACCTGTTAAACAGCAGACTCCCAAGGGAAAAAGCTAGTCTAAAGTGGTGAAATTCTTTTTTTTTTTTTGCTTTTTGAGATAGGATCTCGCTTTGTAGTTCAGGCTGGCCCTGAGCTCACTAAGGTGCCCAGGCAAGCCGCTGCGAACTCAGCAATCCTCCTGTCTCTGCCTCCCAAGTGCTGGGATGACAGGCATGAGCCACCACGTCCGGCATTGTGGTATGCGGTGTTGATTGGCTATTCTTGAACCTGTTATGTTGCCCAGATTGCAGGCGTTCTGGTGGTGATGGAGCTGATGGCTGCCCGTTTTGCACCTACTAAGCGAATTCATTTTAGCCTTCTTTTTCTTTCCCCTGGTAATGGGCACTCAACCTAGGGGCTTCTTCACAAAGAGCAATTCATGAAATCTATGAATTTAAGAGAAACAGAAATGCACAACCAGGTGAGATGGCAAACCTATAATCCCTGCTTCTCAAGGAGGCTGAGGCAGGAGGATCACCAAAAAAAAAGGCCAGACCCAGGCAACTTAATGAGACCCTGTTTTAAAATAAAAAGGGTTGGCTGGGCCTGGTGGCTTATACTTGTAATCCCAGTACTCGGGAGGCAGAGGCAGGAGGATTGCTGAGTTTGAGGCTTGTGTGGGCTACATAGTGAACTCAGGTCCGGCCTGAACTACAAAGGGAGACCCTCTCTCAAAATAATAATAATAAAAGGGCTGGGGAAAAAAAAGGGCTGGAGAGGTAACAGTACTTCCAGGGTTCAGTTCCCAGCACTGGCCCCGAGGGGAGCCTATACAGTTAGGGGTCAGTGAGTTCTCAGATGTGGATTCATCATGATCTTCAGTTCATGACCTGCCTCATCCTTGGCCCACTCTCCTCTCCTCTGCCCCCTCCCTCCCTCCCTCTTTCTCATGTAATAAGTGCCCTTGAATCCTTGTCCTCTGGGAAGCTGGGACTGTGACAGCAACTCACGTTCTAGTCACATGGTCCCAGGCTGCTGCATCTTTCTCTACTGTTTTTAAAAGAAGTTCAGCTGCTTTACTTCCAGGTGCCTGAAGGGGGGTTTGTACCAAAGCCTTGCTGGAGGATAGAGGATCAGAGGATCTGCTTTAATAAATGGCGCTGTGGCCCCTAGTTAGCAAATTAATTATTGCAATGTACATAAGAGTCTCTCAAGTGTTGAGAGGCTATTTTTCTTCTGCATAGCGACTTCCCAGTTGAGGCCTGTTATCCTCTTAATTTGCCTCGCCAGCCCCTTTCTGTCCTGGTGCCTGGAAAGTTCCTTGCAGTGATCCTCAGCTCAGGATCTAGGGAGCTTGGCTGAGGCAGTGGAGGGATCTGCTGGGTTTCACCACAGGCCTGCAGGCCTCTGGGTTTTCTGGAAGGTTTCTTTGGAGAACCCCAAGAACACCCAACACCCGCTGAGTGCCCGCTTGGGACCAGAACTGTCCTAAACCTGCACCTGTGTGGGAACAGACCTGTTCGGTTGAAATAATTGGGAGGTCGAGACTGACCAGGCCTTCCTGCCTATGGACTTTGGACTCAGCTCCTCTTCACCTCTGCTAACAACGAGGATGCTGGTTGTCCCACATGCTGTGGTGCTTCATTGCTGTCCCTGCCCTGCGCTCTGAGTCTTTGTTACATTTTGTTACTCTAGAGGTGCTAGATAAAAGCGGGCTGGCTGGGGCCTTTTGCTACCCAGAGTAGCATGGATCAGGCCCAAACACAGCTTCTCTAAGCCTCGTTTCTGCCTAATTATTATTTTGCCGTGTGCCGGTCGACTCACTGGAGAGTAGAACCTAATCAAAGAAAGGTTCTAGTTAGGTTCCCTTCCCGTTTCCCCCTGTGTGCACTAATTCAGCTCGGGGCCCCCTGGGCAGGAGGAGGGCTGTGAGTGAGCCCATTGCACAGATGAGTACTGTGAGGTGTAGAGTGTGTTCTGGCTACTAGAGGCCAACAAATATGGGACAGAACTGGCACATCTGATGCCCGATCGATCGCAGGCACTCAACCATTAAGTGACCAGATGCTTGTCCTGGCTCTCATGCATGGCCTGAGGCAGACAGCTAAAGAGACCCCTGGGGCAGTGGTTCTTTGTGACCCAGATTCTCCCGTGTGGCGAGAACCAGCCTGACCATGCAGGCCACACCAAGGGGCTCTGTTCTTGGGATTCCAGCTTAGAAACTTACCCAAAAATTTCTCTTCCTAGCCGGGCGTGGTGGCTCATGCCTGTCATCCCAGCACTCGGGAGGCAGAGGCAGGAGGATTGCTGAGTTCGAGGCTTGCGTGGGCTACATAGTGAGCTCAGAGCTAGCCTGAACTACAAAGCGAGACCCTGTCTCAAAAAAAAAAAAAAATTTCTCTTCCCTTCAAGATGCAAGGCCAAGTAGTTCGGCTGTGGAAGTTTCATTGAGAACATTGGGGATTCCGCTGGTCTCTGTGCTAGGAGAGACTTCAGCATTTGTGCAATAGAGCGACGCCCCTCCGTGCAAACACCTCCACCCTGGGAGTCAGGCCTCTGTGGGAACAGGCCTCAGTGGGGGTGAGCAGCTGGAGCTGAGCCGGGTGGGGCAAGAGGGAGACTCTGCTTCATCACATGGTGAAATGGTGGCCAGGGAAGTGCTTGCTGAGCTCCAGTTACCAAATGGACAAAAGGGAGACCGGCACCTCTGGGGCCTTCGGGCCTTCGACCACTGTGACGCCTCTTTCAAAGGCAGCTTAGATGGGCCTGTGCCCTCCCTAGTCAGTAGCCATCAATCAGTTGGCACTGGACCCTGGTCAGCCTCACCTCTTCCTCCTGAACACAACGTGAGCTGCCTGCCACCCTTGTGCCAAGTCAGTGCTCTTCCCGGGCCTCCCCTTGGCTGCCCGCCCTGTGGCTGCTTCTGGTGGTTTGTTTTTCGAGAGGGTTCTCACTTTGTTGCCCAGCTGGTCTCGACGTCTTGGGTTCACACAATCCTGGAGGGGGGGATCCCATTCCTAATCTTGAGTGGCAGCTTCTCAGTCCTGACCCAGCTTTCTGGCGCCTTCCCCTGGTGCACTTGGGCCCCCAGCGGGTGCTCACCCCCTTCCTTCCTTTTTTTTTTTTTTGAGAGGGTCTCGCTTTGTAGTTCAAACTGGCTCTGAGCTCACTATGTAGCCCAGGCAAGCCTTGAACTCAGCAATCCTCCTGTCTCTGCCTCCTGAGTGCTGGGATTACAGGCGTGAGCCACCACGCCCGGCTTTTTTTTTTCCTTTTTGAGACAGGGTCTCGCTTTGTAGTTCAGGCTGGCTCTGAGCTCACTATGCAGCCCAGGTAAGCTTCAAACTCAGCAATCCTCCTGCCTCTGCCTCCTGAGTGCTGGGATGACAGGCGTGAGCCACCACACCCGGCGGCCCCCTTCCTTTCTGATCACTCCCTCTCTCCAGGGGCTTTGTGGCCATGTTTACATTTGGTGGAGGTTCCGAAGCACCCTGCCTGCCCCAGAGCCCAGCAGCTTCCCCACCCCGATAAAAAGACTTCTTGGGGATCACCAAGTGAGAGGGACCCCACCTGGGCACATCCAGCTTAGCTGGAGGAATGAAGGGGTGCAGGAACTCAGGGCTGGAACCGCAAAGTCCTGGAGAGGGGGAGTAAATTCCTTTACCCCATTGGACTGCCCAAGACAAACCAGAAGGGACGAAGACTTAGCTCAGCGGGCCCAATACCTACCTTGGAAGCACAAGGTCTGGAGTTCAATCACCAGTACCAAAAAATACCCCCAAACCAGACAGACTCATCTCTGCAGACCTCTGGGCTCCACAGAAGCCCTTCTGGAAACCTGCCAGGCAGGACAAGCCCAGCGTGTTCTGCTGCTGAGGCCACAAAGCTTAAAGTGCAGCTGGAGAGAAGCTGATGCTGGTCTTCTGTATCTCAGGCTTCTCATCCTAATTTTGATCTTCTGTGGGCTTCTTTGTTTTGTAGATACCAGGGATTGAACCCAGCTCTTTCTAATTTTTTTAATTTTGAGAGAGGGTCTCACTGAGTAACTAAATTGCTCAGGTAAGGCTTGAACTTTGAATCTTCCAGTCTTAACCACCACAGTGCCGGGATTACAGGCGTCTGCCGCTGTGCCTGACTTGCCGTTAGCAACTTCAACACAGCGATTGTATTGATTGAGCACCTTTAGTCTGAAATCCCAAATTCTCCAAAATACAAAACTCATGGTTTATTACACACAAACTTTGTTTCATGGACAAATTATTAAGACCATTTGTAGAGGGAGGTAACTCATTGCTAGAGCACTTACCTACACATGGCTAAGGCCTTGGATTTGATCCCCAGTGCTGAAAAAAGAATTTACCTTTGGGTAGCGAGATATACAGGGTGTCACCTAAATGCATCCTGTGTTTAGCCCAGGGTCCCATCCGCAAGTTGTTTCCTTATGCACATACAGATATCCCAAATGTGATAAACTGCAAAATCCCTAACTCTCTCGGTCCAAAGTACTTCAGATAAGGGATACTCAACCTGTAATTCCACTTTGCAGAGAGGAAAGGGAGTGATTTAGATAATGATACTGAATCAGTAGGTGGAATCAGAATTGTTCAGGGGAAATGGAAAGTTTTCTATATTAGAGATGGAACGCAGGAATTTCTACCACTGCGGTGTAGCTCCACCCCTTTTTATTATTGTTTAATTGTAACATGGAGTCTCAATTGGCCAAGCTAGTTGGAATCCTCCTGCCTCAGCCTTCCAGGTAGCTGAAGTTACAGGCTTGGGCCACCGTGCCCAGCGGACACTATCATTTTTAAATACCATAAATTCCTTCCATTCTTAGCACATTCCATCCTCTTCAAAGAAGCAAAAGATGACCAACAATAACAACAAAAGGCACCTCTGCCACACCCACACCAAATCCTGGAGGGCCTGCTGTACACAAAGTAGATGATGTCACAGGTGTGTAAGAACACACCCCCACCGCACCCCTTCTCCCTGGGTGGCTTGTGCACTCCCTGCACACATTTGCTGTGGGGCCCACTCGAGAAGACCCTGGAGAGTGGCCTGCCGTCTCCTCTCCCGACTGCAGTGGCCACTGGGCTCTTGCTTCACATGACCGTACGGTGCTCAGAGCTGCATCTTGGGGGCTGGTGAAGACGAGCTCTGAGGCCTGGCTTGGGGAGACAGGGCGGTAAAGCATGGAGGCCTGCTCAGCAGACAGACAGCACTGGTTGGGAGCCCAGATTTGGCTGTCACTCAGGCGACCTGGACAAGGTTCATCCTCCTGATGGTCATTTTTGTAAGTGAGGATGAGAGCGCTGGGCAGACAGGTTTCGAGGCGTCAGTGAGAAGGTAGCAGACAAGCCAGCGTGAGCCTGGGGCTTGAGGACAGCAGCTCATGTCACCCAGCCTCGGAGCAGCGGGGTGGGTGGTAGCAGGCTCTGGTGAGTGAAAAAAGCCCGCAGACCAGCCTGGCAGGAACATGGGACACAGAAGTGACGCTGTGGCCGAAGAGCGAGCCAATGAATGAGCCAGTGAGTGAGCCCAGAGGGGTGCCGGGGGCCGCCATCCACTGGGCTCCCTCACAGCTCTGCCTGGCGCTCTGGGCACTTGTATTTGCCCAGTGTCTTGTCTCTCCTGAGAGTACAGCCTTGCATCCTGGGCTGTCTGTCCTCTCCCCATTATCCACCAGCCGTTTGGCGCAGGGTATGTGCCTCAACTATGGGCTCACTTTCCCTGGTAGAGGGACTTTTGTGGGCCTAAGTAACAGTCCCAGAAATGAGAAAGCTGAAGGGATGACATCTTCAGGCCCCCTCAGCTGGCATTCAGGCGCCCGACCAGCAGCAGCCGGCTCCCTGTGTCAGTTGACTGTGGCCAGGACCGAGTGTTTCCTTCTCAGTCCCATGCTCCAGCCGGGGCTGGGGAGACCCCAAACACCACAAGCTGTTTAAGGCCCCGCCGAGTCAAGAAAGAGGGCAGATGGGGAGAGCAAGGTCTGGGCCACAGCCACCAGCCCTCCAGGGTGTGCCTCAGGGTGGGCTGAGCAGGAGGCTGGGCAGGCAGTTGGGGAAACTGAAGCCTGTGGGGTCCTGGGAGAGGCTGTGCTTAGTGGGCTCTCTGCGGGGCAATGCTTCCGCACCTCCAGGGACTGGATGAAGGGACAAACGGTGCCTGCTGACCCGGGAGGACCTGTTACCCTGCCGGTTGTGTCAGGTGCATCTCCGAAGGCTCTGCAGCGGCTGGAGCCTGAGGTTGCCGGGTGGAGGCCTGGGTCCGTGAGCTCAGCTGGTTCCAGGGGCCTGCGGTGCTGCTGGGAAGAGCGGAGCCTGGCCTGAGGCAGGAGGTTCAAGACCAAGTGGTCAGCTGTCCTGGGCCTGCCCAGAGGCCCACCCATGCTTGCTTCTCCGGTCAGGGTCCTTCCTGGGAACACACCCCTGGTGGCTGGAAAGTGGTGGGTGGCATCACCGAGAGTCGTAAAAGAGCCTCAAAGAGACCCTCAGGTGGAGAAGCCTCTGCTGACACAGGAGTTTGGGGCTGCAGGGATGGCCTCAGAGGGCTAGAACTTTCTATTCAGAACCTGCATCTGGGATCCAGGGGTTGTAAACTCAGAGGCGCCTTAAGTGCCTTTTGTCTTGGCATCTGCAGCTCCCAGCTTCTGTTCAGAACTCTGTGGGGAGGAGCTCTCTGTCTTTGGACACGTTCAAGTGCAGTGGGGGATGGCCATCAGAGATGGGGGGCTCTCCATTGGAAGGTCACACAGCTATCTGAGGGCTTGGTGTATGTACAGAGATGGGGTGGCTGGGGGGTAGGAATGAGGCGGCACCTTCCTGGGAGGGACCAGTCATTTTGTTTGGGGGCTGAGAAAAGGGGGGCTGCTAGGCAAGGCGGCAGCACTACCTCTGAGCGGCCCTGAGCCCTCCTCCTGCCCAAAAGTCTTTATCAAGAGGGCCCTGCGACCCACTCCCCCTTTGTGTTCTCTGACACACGCACCTTCCTTTCATCTGGCCCCAGTGTCAGGCCTTGCCCCTCCCCTCTCCACAGAGGAAGCCCAGACAGCAGGGCCACCTGGGAGGCCACACAGCCAGGCCTGGGTCCGACAGAGGAGACCTATTTTGTCCCAGTCCCAGTCCTGGCAGGCAGGTGTTCTGCAGCTGGGGTCCTTTGAGTATACCTTAATCTCCTGCTGTGAACCCAGATGCCTCTGTAGTCCCAGCCCGGGGAGGGAAGGTCCACACTCCTCCTGCAAGCTGGGTTGTGGGAAGGACACTCCCTACCCACCTCTCCTGGGGCAGAGAGGCTTGGGGAGGAGGGGATGTTGGTGGCCAGAATCATTGTAACCTTGCAGTGATCCTGCCATATTGGTAAAGCTCCTGGCTTTCCTGAGGAAGCAGGGCCTGTGCGAGATTGAGGTTCAGAGGAAGGTCTGGGCGTGTAGGTCAGTGGTAGAGCTCCCTGGGTTTGATGCCTAGTACTGAAAAACAAAACTTCAGACAAAAAGTAGTTGGATACTGGGCATAGTTGCATGTACGTGTGATTCCCGGCTACCCAGGAAGCTGAGGAAGGAGGACTGGAAATGGAGAGAGATCAGGAAGCCTCCTTCCAGATGTGCCCTCCATTACCAAGTCTAGGCCAGAGGCAGAACTCAGAGTGCAGGCACTGTGGCTGTTCCTCTGCCCAGGGCCGTCCCTTTTGCCCTGACCAGATGCCTCTGCACCCTGGTCCCAGTTGTGGAAACCTTAGGGTACTCAGGGGAGCACCCAGCTTGGCTTTGCTCATAAAGGGGCCACCGTCATGCAGGAAGGATCCTGGGAAATGGGTTATTATGGCATTGTATCGGGGATGCCTGACTCAGGGCTGGGAGATACACCACTGTGCACTACATGAGTGGGCAGGAAGGTTGGCTGGCCCCTCCCCCCAGTCCAAGGGATTGAGCCCAGGCCCATGGGACTGAGCTACATCTCCAGCTCTTACAATTTTATTTTATTTTTTTGAGATAGGGTCTCGCTTTGTAGTTCAGGCTGGCCCTGAGCTCACTAAGTAGCCCAGGCAAGCCTGGAACTCAGCAATCCTCCTGCCTCTGCCTCCCGAGTGCTGGAATTACAGGTGTGAGCCACCACGCCTGGCATTGTGGTATGTGGTACTGATTGCTGGTGGGCATGAGTCACCCAAGCACTGTGCTTTGTGCTTACTAGGGATCAAACCAGGGACCTTGCACTTGCTAGGCAGGTGCCGGAACTACTGAGGTGAATCTGCGGCCCTCTCCAGCCCTTTTAATTTTGGGACACCCTTATCAAGTCTCAAACTTTGGATCATCCTGCCTCAGCTTTCTAAAGTGTTGACATTACAGATGTGCCCACCATCCCGAGTTTACGTTGGCCAACACTGAGGGTGAATTAGCATCTTGTGTCATCTGTAAACCAGCATTTCATAAGGCTTGGGGATGCCTGATCTGAAGTTTACTGATCAGAGCAGTTTCCTTGAGGGCTGTGAAGGTTCTGGGAGGGAGGAGGAATTTGGTCAGGATTGTACCACTTGGCTTTCCGGCTGCCGGGGAGCCTCACAAAGGCCTTTGCCAGGGCTCCGCCCCCAGCGCCCCGCCCCCCGGCGCCCCGCCCTCCACACTGACCCTGCCCTATGTCCACAGGCTGCTGAACAGGATGTCCGCAGACGACCGGCACCTGGGCTCCAGCTGTGGCTCCTTCATCAAGACCGAGCCGTCCAGCCCATCTTCGGGCATTGACGCCCTCAGCCACCACAGCCCCAGCGGTTCTTCGGACGCCAGCGGTGGCTTTGGCCTGGCCCTGGGCACCCACACCAACGGGCTGGACTCGCCGCCTATGTTCCCCGGCGCGGGTCTGGGAGGCACCCCGTGCCGCAAGAGCTACGAGGACTGCGGCAGCGGCATGATGGAGGACTCGGCCATCAAGTGCGAGTACATGCTCAACGCCATCCCCAAGCGGCTGTGCCTCGTGTGCGGGGACATTGCCTCTGGCTACCACTACGGCGTGGCTTCCTGCGAGGCCTGCAAGGCCTTCTTCAAGAGAACCATCCAAGGTGCGTGGGGGGCAGTGCCGGCGGGTGGGATCGCCAGGCCTCCCCGGGAGCCCCCAGTTTAGGGCCAGGGGCAGAGGGTCTGGGGGGCTCCTCCATATGCCTCAGGGTTCCTCATATCTGGGACTCTGGACGGGGACTGTCTGAGCCTTGCACCCCAGAAACCACACACACACAAAATACCCCACAAAATGCTTACCCGTGGCACCTGGGTCCACGTGGCAAGCACTGTCCAAGGTGTGCCTCCCCCAGAGCTCGTTTTTCTGGGGACAAAAAGCAACCTGTGCCCTGGCATTCCAGACTTGCTGAAATGAAGGGTTCCCACACCTTGTTTTTCTCTGTTGTTGTTTCTTTGCTTTTTCTGAGACTGGGTCTTGATTTGTAGTCTAGGCTGGTTTGGATTCATTGTGTGGCCCAGCTGATTGGCCTTGAACTTGCAGCTATCCTCCTGCCTCAGCCCCCTAGGGCTGGGATTACAGGCGTGGGCCTCCACGCCTGGTGCTGCTTTGTTTTTAATCTTCTTTTAATTGCACAGGTGAGGCGTTTTGACTACTTTCTCATGATAAAAGAATGGACCTCTGTGAGTCAGGGCAGGCCCTCCTGGTGGGATCTCATCGGGCCTATCTTCAGGGCTTTGGGACACATCTGCATATCGGCTGTCACAGATCAGCTGAGTCAGGCAGGTGGCAGTGAGGGTGGCTGCCTCTGTGTGGGTGGAGTGACTCATCCTGATAAGCGTGTGGGCCCCTGCACTCAGCACAGGTGCTTTTGGGGGCTGCCCTCCTGGGGGAGCCAGACTCCTGTGATCCTTAGGGCCTCAGGCCTCAGGCCTGGGGCTGAGCCCTTCCTTCCATTGATACAGCCAGGTTGCCTGGTGAGCACTTCCTAAGCACCAGGCTTTGTTCAGTGCAGATGGCAGGACAGACGGATGTCCTGGCTGGTACAGTAGTTGAGCACGTGAGGCCCTCCCACTGAGGCAGACCCTGCACAGCGGGTAAGGAGGCCCCAGGGGCTGGCCCTGCCCCCATCCGGGCCCCTGTGGTCACCAAGGAGCCATTTCCCTTTTTGGGGGAGGCAAGCTGAGCTTCCTAGGACACTTCTGTTTGTCCCTTCATTAAATATTTATCTGTTAATTTTCCTTAGATGGCAATCTGTCAGACTGGCTGAGGGCATCAGGCCTGGATGTATTCCAGTCCTGCCTTGTAGTTGGGATGATGAGGAACTGGGGCTCACTCTGCACCCCGGTTTCTAGGTCAAGACAGTCCTGTCCACTGCTTTAGCTGATCCCCGGATGTGCTGCCTTAGTCTCTCCGTCTGTAAAGTGGGATAGCTTCCCTACCTCACATAGGCCTCTTAGGACAAAATGAGGTAATAGGTGTTAAGCACTTAGGCTGGTGCCTGGTGCCTCAAAGTGCTAAATAAATGTTTAGGATGATTATTTTAACTTTAATAATCATCCCCTTAAGATCTGCCCTAAGACAATAGAAATGTAATTTGTTTGGGTTTTCAGAAGAAGCTTTTTATTTGTTTAATTAATTAATTAATTTTGAGACAGAGTCTCGGCATTGTAGTTCAGGCTGGACCTAAACTCAATATGTAGCCCAGGCTAGCCTTGAACTCACAGTAATCCTCCTGCCTCCTGTTTCTGAGTGCTGGGATTACAAGGGTGAGCTACCATGCCCGGCATTGTGTTATGTGGTTACCTGTGATTGAATTTGGGACCTAGAGTTTTCGAGGCAGACAGCAGGAACCACTGAGCTAAATCCTTAGCCCGGCTTTGTTTGTTTATTGGTTTGTTTTTTGTGACAATCTCACTATGCAATCCAAGCTGGCCTTGAACTCAATAGGTAGCTGAAGCTGGCCTCAAACTCAGTGATTCTCCTGCCTCAGCTTTCTAAGTGCTGGGATTGTAGGTGTGTGCCACTGCAGTCGACTTCAGAGCAAGCTTATAAAACCTACATACACTTAAATAAAGCCTGGCACAGCCGGGCGTGTTGGCACATGACTGTAATCCTAGCTCTGGGAGGCCGAGGCGGGAGGATCACTGACAGTTCAAGGCAAACCTGGGGCTACATATTGAGTTCAAGACTAGCCTGATACCCTGTTTTAAAAGTAAATAAATAAATGAATAAATAAAGCTGAACATGCTAGCACCTATGTGTAACCCAGCACTAGGGAGGCTGAGGCAAGAGGATCTGAAGTTTGAGACCACATAGGACTACATAGAGAAACTTCAAAACAAAATTTAAAAAAGCCTGTAAAGCTACATATATTTAAATAGAACAAAAAATTATTATGATCTCACAAATTAGGTTATTTTAGCTATTTGAGTTACATATTGTTCAAATAAAACTTTCAAAAAATAAATTGATAAAAAATTTCATACACTCTTAAAGACTAAAAGCAGATTATCTTCCAACTCTCAGTCTTAGTTCTCTTCCTGAGTCTCCAAGGAGCCTGGTTATCAGCTTCACCCAGCAGACAAGGGCTCAGTACCTCTTGTACGCCGCGCTACCCCTCCTGAGGTTGACATATTTTGGGTTTTTGGAGAGCAGAACACTTGTGAGGTGGAGCCGAAGGGATCAGTGAACGTTACCGGAAGCAGAGGCAGGTGTGTGTGAGCCAGGGATCCTACCACATCCCCACCAGCGCCGAGGAGCTGCAAATGTTCTCAGCAAGTCCGGGGCCCACGTGAAGGTTTTGTAAACAGCATTAACTATGTGCTTCCACGAATAGGATAATAATCACTTCGTAGAAGTCCTAAGACAAACAACAGCCATCCTGCGGGGAACAGAACTGGCCGCGGGCCCCCATTCTCACAAGAAGAGGTCCACATTATTAGCACCATGCTCTAACCAACTGAGCTAACCAGCCAGCCTAGAGGTCCACATCATTACTAGAAAGAGGGTTCTCTGCGGAACAGGGAAAAGCAAACTCAGAGGTGAATGGCTTGGTTTCACTGTGTCATTAACTTTCTGGCTTTGTTCTACCAAAG
>PVIC010019382.1:0-30568 GCA_004025085.1 Thryonomys swinderianus | reverse complement strand
ATTTTGGTCAAATGAATTAAATATATAGAGAAGAATGAAATAATTAATTCATTAATTAAACCATAAGATACATTTCAGGAAAGAAGAGAAATCAGCAGAATTGTAAAGATGGGAAGGGAAAAACCTTATCTAATATTCTTTCATTTTATTTGGTTGGCAAAAATATAAATTTCATGTCAAAGAGTTTGTTGTTTAAGAACACATGGTGAAAGATAAAAGTCAAAGGTTCTTGTATGTATGATTCTAAAGTTGTGCTGTAAAAATCTTTAGTTGTGTGATACACACAAAAATAAATGTTTTCAGCTGTTGTAAATATAATAAATGTCTAACATATGATATGCATAAAAATACATACAGTCTGTATTGAAGTTGAACTGGAATTTATGTTTCCTATTTAAAGCCAGAGTATTTCAAGGGACTATTCCACTTCAGTAACAAAAGAATATAGTAAATAATTTTAACCTTACATGTCCAACTAAACTTGTGTTGTTTAAAGACATCTACAATACTGTGAACATCTCAGTTTATAAACTTAAGAAAACAAAAGTTTGTTTTTTTTTCCTCCAGATCTGGTAGGATGGTAGCTGTTATATTAATCAATAAAGTATAGAGAAATGAAGAAATAACCTGGAACTTTTTGAGCTGATTCAAAACCTTCTGAAAAGCTTCTATTCCAGGCCCCAATATTAGAAACATTTTAAATAGAGTAACTGGTGAAAATGCAATGTGAGTTCTACTGAATGAACCCAGTTCACTGTGATCCACTATACATAAATTACTCTCAAGAATACCCAACTTCCAATTTCAAGACACATGGACATGTGATGCTGTTCTGTATCCAAAGTGTTTTAGGGCTCAGATAATATTAACTGAAGAAAAGAGCTTCCCCTTTCCAACTTTTTAAATCCGTATCTAAGAGAAATCAGTCCTTGAAGTCCCAATCCTCATTGAGATTTGTATTGTGCTGGTTCTAACAGCAAGGAAAATCCTGCCTCTCTCAAATGGGTTATATCCAAGACTCTCAGTTGGCCTCCTCTAAGCATGCCACTTCTGTTATTCTCCTCTAATTATCTCTGTAACCTTTAAATTATTTATTAGATTTTTATAGCATCTTATCTCTAAAGGGTTCAAATATTGTATGGAGAGTTCTTAGCTGTGAAATTCCATAAATATTTCCTAACTATGAGGCTACAATTGCAAAGCAACAATGAAAGCATGGAATGAGGCTAAATCTGAGAGACTAAATAACTAAATAACCGAAGAAATGACAAAAGCAGAGAAAGAAAAGCTGTGAGAGTAGAGAGTAATGAATTTGAAAACTTAAATATTACAGTGTTCCAGTGAAGAGTCTCCCTAGGGTCCCACAGATAAGAGCACTTTCCACTCCTGAGAGCACCACCATCGTAACCTAAGTACTTCACTAAGTCCCTACCTCGAACTCCAGCAAAGCTGGGGTCAATATTTCAGCACAGAAATGGCAGGGAGGGAAGCACCAACCTTTAGCTGGTGACACTTAGTTCACCACAGTCATGACTGAATACCTCATCTTATATTTTCTTGGCAAAATAAGCTCTTTAGTTCGGTGAAATATTTATTTCTAAATAAAAAGAAATTTTTCACCTGATATTTAAAGTTTGACTCTCAGGAGACGTAGTTGAATGATACACTCCAGTAGGACTAGCGAGAGGTGATGGTTAACAAGAAGTTCAGAGAACAACTGACAAGCTTTCTGTCAACATGAAATTGTTGAGTGCTGTCAATTGAATGTGTCTCCCAAAGGTTTTGTTTTGGAAATATAGTCACCAAGGCAACAGGGTCAAGAGGGTTTGCCTTAATAGGTCTCCGCTGTCATACACGTATTAATAAACTTTTCAAGAGATAGGGTTTATTATAAAGTAAATTTAGTTCTCTGTTACATGCACATGCCGCCTTGGCCTCCGTCTCTACCACTGAGTGATTCTGTAGAAAGACCCTGGCCAAATGCAGCCCCCGTACTTTGGGCTACCCAGTCTTCAGAGCTGTAAAAAATAAAATTCTGGTTTGTATACATTACTCATTCTCATGTATTTTATTACAGCAAAATAAATTCTACTATGGCATGGAACATTAGCAACTTTCCACGTGTACACTGAAATTATTTCATAAATATATGGATAACATTATGTCCCTGATCGCTCATCACCTTGCCTGTGCCTGCCTGGCATGTTGATTTTCACAGAAACTTAGATTTCCATGTGTGATTTCCCTCTCTTATTCAGGGGTAGCTTTGATCTTGACCATTAATTTGATTTATTCAATTATTCAGTCTTACAGCAAAACATTAATACAAGAAACATTTGTTGATCTCTTTTCCTCCCCCAGAAGTGAAAATGAAAAGGGAAACAAGCTTTGTTGGAATAACTAAGTCCAACAGTAGGAAAAGAGATCAGTAAGCAGACATCTTTCCATAGCTGCTTAAAGCCATGTCACGGGAAGCTTTCCATTTCTACAGCCAGAGTACTTTCTCGGAGCTGTAGCTCACATATGGTTTTCTTTTTTTCATCAGACTAGAGAATTTAGCACTCAATTTTAAAGAATGTATTTAAGCATGTATCCCTGGAACCCAAGAGCTTTGCTTTTTATCTTTCTGCCCAATCCCTTCCCACCCACATAAAAAAAAATCCAATAAAATGTTTTACATAGACTAAGTATAAGTTTTTACCTTGAAGTATATAACTTTCAAATAGCTCATTATATATAGATTTATGAACTATGCACAAATTTAGATTGTTTCCTATTGAAATATTATAAAATCAACCAGAGTCTCTATACAGAATATAATACAATTAAGAAAGTAATAAGAGGGTCATGGATTGGGCTCAGTGGTTCCAGTGCCTGCCTCTCAAGTGCAAAGTCCAAAATTCAATCCCCTGTACCTCCACAAAAAAAAAAAAAGGAATGAGAAATTGAAAAATATTTGTGGTTCATATGATCCAACAAAGACAAAGACACTGATACACAATCCTGTGAAATGCTTAGGAAAAATGAAAATTAAAAACTAAGTGCTATTGAGTGGGGATCTAACACTGTAAGTACTGAATGGACTGTCTCAGTTATATTTTGAATAACCAATGAAACATTGTAAGTCTCTCTGAAATATAAATATTTAAGAACCATAATTTATGACAACAGTGACAACAATAGAACCAATTATACTTAGAAGAAAAGATAAGAAGAAAGACCTTTTTAATACTTCCCTACAGCAGCCTACTCTCTGGGTGCAGATATAAGGAGCTACCTACTTCTTTAATTGAAAAAAGATAAAGTGGGCTTTGAGGTTATTAGTTTTCCTGCATTATAGTAATCAACAAAGTGTAGTTTAAAAGCTTAAAGTAAATAGATTTTTTGGAGGGTAAGAGATCCAGCATCAATTCCCAGCAGAACTACTCAGCCTTAGAAAGAAGTACTTCATGGTTGAATAGCTGAAACAGATCTAGAAATACACATAAATATCATTTTCCATTTACAATGTTCATTGCATTTTGTGTAAATTTATCAAGCACAGGAGATGAGTTCATCTCCATATAATGGGGAAGCACCAGCCAAGCTGACCCAGCCCTTCAGGGCTTCTGTGCCCTGAGAACCACTCAATTTGAAAGCTAATTCTCTTTTGAACTGGGGCCCTGACTGGCTATCACATAGAATTTTGAGTAAATTCAGATTTCTCTCCATTAATCACCCTTACTCCTAAAAGGTAGAAGGTCTGACTTCACTCTGAATATTTCCTTCTCTGCCTTGTTAGTAGGTGATACCTTCATTCTCTTCCTTTGTAATTGAGGCACACATCTAGCCTGTGAGTAACAGTGTGCTTGCGAGCCCATTTTGTGTGCGTGTGTGCGTGTGTGTGTGTGTGTGTGTGTGAAGTATTATATCTTAAACTGCAGGGACTCAGAAAAAGGTCCTTCAACTAGATCAGAAATCAAGAGCAATTGTATATTTCCCACCCAGTTTTCTTCAGACAAATGGCTCATAATCTGTGTTCAAAGAGGTCAAAAACAACCACACTGATTGAACATTTTGTATTTTCCACCTCTTTATCTAGGAATAAAGCATCCTTGATTACTTGCATATTCTTTGCGCCAGAACGGTGAATAAATAACTCCAACATGGAGATTTCAACCTGACAAAGCCCAATTGCAAACAAAAAAATCACAACATTCAGTTAAACAAAATAGGATGAATCAATATTATCTTCTTCTTAGTTTAAAGGAAAGGAAATATTTTACTGTATTTGTTTCATAATATAGAAATCAAATATGTCACATATATGAATAGTGGAAAAATGCTGGATGAAGAACTAACAAATTAAGCCAGCCATTTATCTACTCTTGCTTTCAAGCTGTTGTCTTATAAAATATTAAACTCTAAATTTTCACTCCCAATTTATTTGTGCAACCTTATTTGAGAATGTGGGAAAGAAACCTCTATCAGATCTCCAGAGAAGAGCCTTTTCCCTGACAACTGCACTTGGTCTCGGAGTCTATTAAAATAAATTTCCTGGAAAAGGATTTTGCTTTCCTGAAATGTGCAAAAGCACTTTCACTGGGTGCTTTGTCACTTCAGAATACTTGGCAAAAAATGAATACTTCTTAAAATTATGTAATAACAGAAGTGTAGGTTTTACTTGAATTTCAAGGCAATAAATGGATAGCATTTACTGCTAAGATCTATCTATGAAAATTAAAATAACTTTTACTAAAAACTGAGTACTGGAAGTTGTATCAGGCAAGTCATTATGAGATTCCATTTCAAATCTGTTTTATCTTTCTCTAAATAAAAATATTGTGGCAATCACTTGCTACGGGTATTAGATATTGGAAATGTAAGACTAATTTCTTCTCTCTAATGTCTAAGGAGTTGTATGTTGTCTCAGGGAGAAAGCAATAAATCCAAGATTTAAAGCTGAGTTTTAACTGATAAACTTCACTATTCATGTCACACCGGCCCAAAAAGGGAGGTTCTTTTGACTGATTAAAACATTAAATTGACAATTACATATAACATCAAATTGACAATCTTAACCTTTCCTGCGTGTAGAGTTCGGCAGTTTTAAGTATATTCATATTGGGAAAAACAACGTCTAGAAATTTTTCACCTTCCAAATCTGAAACTCTCTATGCATTTGAGCAAAATTTAAATTTATTTCTCAGTTGTCTTAGGCATAAAACAGGAAGTGATAGTATATTTAATACTTCTGTAGTCCCTAGTGAGACAGTCTCTACAAAGCAGACAACAAACCACTTAGCACATATCTAGGACTCAGTAAATGTCAGAAATTATTACATGTGTTGATTTAGTTGCATACTGAATGGGGAAATGTCTCTTGTATTGTAACATGTACTACATCTTAGTGAAGCAGTGTATAATCCAAAGTACATAAAATACAGTTTTAAAAGCTCATTTTTATGGTATCCTTAGAAATTTATTTGAAAACAGTCCTTGCTTTACAGAGCATTTTCATGTCTTGTAAATTTGGAATGGTGACTAAGCAATTTTTAAGTAGGTTTATATATTTTGTAAGACATCTTTTCCATTAATAGATATATTACTTATGTGTTATTTTAATGTGTACTTCAAGGAAGTGCCATTATTAATAATGCTGTATATTCTATGAGTCGATGGAATTTAACTCATAATAGTGAAAAATACCGCATGAGTGCCTTGGCAATCACAAATAAGAAACCCTAATTCTGAGGAGTCTAGTAGAATAAGCAAAACACATCAATAATTAAACTCCTAGCCCAAATAGGGTAGAGGCTGGAAGAAAACACAAAATAAGATTATTTCAATTTGTGGTTATCTCATGGCTTATGAACCTATTCTTTTTTTTTTTTGGAGACAGGGTCTCGCTTTATAGTTCAGGCTGACTCTGAGCTACTGTGTAGCCCAGGCAAGCCTCGAACTCAGCAATCCTCCTGTCTCTGCCTCCCGAGTGCTGGGATGACAGGCGTGAGCCACCACGCCTGGCACTGTGGTATGTGGTACTGATTGCTGGTGGGCGTGAGTCTCCACGCCCAGCATTGTATGTGGTTACCGGGGATCCAACTCAGGACCTTGCGCTTGCGAGGCAGGCGCCGGAGCCACTGAGCTAACCCTCCGGCCCCCTGAACCTATTCTTATATTGATTAGGTTGAGCATTTGGACTTTTTCCATGTATTGCTATTACAGACAGGACTGCTAAGAGTATTCTTTTATATGTCTCCAGAGATAAAATTTACTTTCTAGCAGTGTAGTAACAGAAAGCAGTAGACAAAAGTTAGCTACTTAGTCGTAGAATTTTCTTCTCTGTTTTTAAAATTTGTACACATGTTATTTTTTTAAGTTTTATAAACACTGACTTATTTTTTAAGTTGAATTCTTTATTGGCACGTGTTATATACATCACATTCACACTCAACATTGGGAATTTGTACTAGTATATGATATGAGTTAACTGCCATTTTTACCCATTCCCCTACCCACCCTACCTCCCCTACACTCTATATACATATCCTTTCCTTCTTTTTTAACATATTTTTTATTTCCCTTCATCACTTACCCCTACCGTTTTCCTTTTGAAATTTTCTATTTCACAGTATCCATCATACATTCTAGAAACACTGATTTCTTATTCTATGACAGATGCTTCACAACTGTGAATATTCAGCATTTGGTGGCAAAAAATTCTAGTCAAAAATTTGAAAGAATGTTCATATTTTAAAAGAACAATAGATTAAAATGCTAAATTTTATTCAAAGAGTAACTTTTCAGTGTACAAGCTATATATTCAATGAATGATGGAAATTCCATAGTAATGTTTTACAGAATTATTATGTGATATAATTCATTGTAATGGATAATTTACAAATATGTTAAGGCAAATCATTGAGAATATGCTTAAAAATATTAACAAATATACACTGGTTTTCACATGAAGAAATAGAATGTTTTCCTCAGGCAAATTTTATTCAACAAAACTACCTATCGACAGCTCTTTATGACTTGTGATGTATATTCTAAGGACTAACTTGTTGGTATTTTTCTTCCCATGGATAGCAAATTCAATGCTTTTGGAGAACATCATTAAATCAAATGTGAACCATAATTGGAATCAAATGTACGATGGATTCGTGAACATATATCTAGCATGAAGGCTACCAACATGACAGGGCATGTCCATAGGCCTCAGACCCCTAAAATTATGTCACAAGGTGGCAGATAAGAGAACATTCTTCTCACAGCACTGATGGTAAAGGCCAGAGGAGCCAAGCTGGCAGCAGGGGTGAAATATGTTCTGAAAGGGCCGAAGGCTGCCCTCAACTGACATGGCATGATTCGGAAATAAACCAACAAGCAAGCCAAGGATTTCCGGCAATGGTGTCATTCTGACAGATGACGCCCAGCTTTGTCACTTCTATGTACTGATACTAGTTACCATATGAGAAGAAAGTTACAGATATTTAATCTTAAAACAGGAGACATTATCAATGATGATTTTGTTTGAAGGAAAAGAACAGCAGACACTTTCAAATCATTGATACATCCATACACTGTTTAATTTGAAAAAGAGGCCTATGCAACAGTGAAGGTCGGTATTCGAAGCAAGTTAAAAACATGGCATGCACTGTGTGGAAATATCTAAACTGACAGCAGGGTCTGAAAGAATGTCACTTTGTTCTCTCCCTTTTCGCCCCCCAAAGGAGAGGAGGTGCCTCCACTTATAAGGCATCAGCCCAGACTGGCTATGCCCCAAGGAGAGGGAATACGAGTGATAAAGAACAGTTTAGGAGAGCGATTTTTATATAGTGAGAAACATTCAAAGTAGTCATCAGGAAAGTGAAAAAGGAAAGCAGATCATTTCCCCTAAATATGATTTTTTATAGAGAGGATTTTTGTTCATTCTTCTCTTATCATTTTGCAAGTTATGCATTATACCTACCTAGACTAACATACATGCATATTTACCAAATAAGCACTCACTTAATGACATCTTGTCTTAGTAATCCACAAAAAATTACATGATTTTGGAATTGCAATTTGTCCAGTATATCGAACTTTTACTATAATATATATTAAATAAATATTTAAGAAGCGATATTTGAACATTATAGTTTTAGGCAATGACATACACATTTGCTTGACAGTGGTTTGTAGTCAGAGAATGTCATTCAGAACAAATTTCAATTTCACGGTGTACGAAAACCAAAGAATTTTGGTTTGCCAGGCTTATGCCAGAAATCTTTTCAGTTTCATGAGAACAGAAACAATTATCTTTGGGTACCTAAGCTCTTCACGCATACTCTTTATGTTGGCCTTCAGTTTTCCTGTTCCATAGTTTATTCTCAGGCATAGTTGAATGCATGATCATTTTAAATTCAAAGGAGCTGCACTGGGAACTAATTATGCAGATTATTTTTCAACTCTCACTCATTTTCTGTCCATTTTTGTTGTTGTTGTTGTTGTTGTTGTTCTGGTCCCAAGGGTTCATCCCCTAGGCCTCTGCACTCTGACTTCAGCCGGTGCAGCCGAAGAGTCACCGAATGAAGGGTAAGGGAAGCAGAGAGTAACCCAATTCTCCCAGCCCCTTCCTGTCTTGCGCCTCTGGAAACTGCACTGGCAGATCCAGCGAACACCAGGCTTTGGTGAAACTGGATAAATGTTGACATGCTGGTTCTCCTTCTACACTCCAGCCTTGCGACAGTTTCTAGCTTTTCTTATGTATGTTCATGATTCACAGTAGTTGTATTTATTCTGAAAAGTGGATTTTTGTATATAATAATACTGCATATTGATAATTCAGTACAAAATCAACAAACTTACTAAGTGTTCTCAGAGTTTCAGAGTTGCAAGTAAGCATGCTGTGGGCTCCCTGCCTAGCACCTGGGTAGTACGTGGACACTGAAACTTGAGAAAAGAACAGCAGTGGTCTCACACCACCCGCTCTGTTCCCAGGGTGCTTGCTCGGTCCACACATGGTTCACCGTACTACTCCAGATGAAATGGAGAACAGGAAACAGCATTTACCAGGGAACAGGTAAACCTCATCCAGTCTCCAAATCAAGGTGCGGAGTGGAAAAACCAGAGTAAAGGGGAAGAAACAGAGGTCAGGACAGAGCGTGAAGTGGGTCTTCTCCAGGGTATCCTAACAGTTTGCAGTGAAAGATTAGCAATGCCACTGATTACACTGAAGACCCAGGAAAAACTCGGAAGGTATGAGAATTTGCACATCTGTTTTTAGTATAAAATAACTAGCCCTATCAAAACATGTAAGTAAACTAATGCCTCAGAAACGTGCATTCAGAAACCTTTAATTATCCATTTTGACACAACCATCACATATAGTGGCTTCAGCATGTACACCTGCTTATTTCAAGGACTCAGTTTGTGTATCTTCTTCTCACTTGAAATGCCTCTGTCTTTATTATCTCTGCCTCTGTTTGTATCTGTATCTATACATCTACATATCTATTTATGTCTAGATCTGCATGTACCTAGATCTGTCTGTACCCATAATTAAATTAAAGAAAGGGAAACTGGGGAGAAATGCACGCATAGGTACAAAGCAGCTAAGCTATCTTTCCAGTACCTCCTTTGCCTCTTGTCATTCAGCTATTATCTGGGTCTATGAGGAACCTCTTAAAGAAAAATTTCTCTGGTCTTCCTGGGACCACCCATATCTATCTGTGCCCTTTCACAGAAACACTAAGTAAGAAAGTTAATGGAGTGGGGGAAGGGAGGTAGAGGAGAGGCTGGCATCTCCGCTCTTAACGCTCCGAGAGACCTTCCCTGTTAGAACACTGGTCCACGGACTCTGTCTTCTCCTACTTTGTAGCCACAAGCCACATGTGGCTATCAATATGCAAACTCATTAAAGCTGAGTACAGTACAGTTAAAATCCAGCTCCCCGGTCACACAAACCCCCTTGTGTGCACTAGTGGCTGTAACACTGGACAGTGCAGAGGAGATAACTGTCAGTCACTGAAGCAGGTTCAGTGGGTTTGAGCCACTTGTGGACCTCTGATGACCACAGTGTAATCGCATGTTCAGGTGTATTACAGACACTTAGAATTGTTCATGAGAAAATGGAAAGAATCTAAATCCTTAAGTTTTGAAATATGGTGAAAATAATTTCTTTGTATTTAAATGCACACTTTATGGATAAACACAACACTATTTTCTTTTTACTTTTTCTGTCAGCTATAAAAAATACAAGACATTGACTTAAGCATCAGAGAAGTTAATTACTGTCATACACAGTAGCTCATAATATATCACCAAAGGTCAGAATGGCGAAGTGTTATTTATCTGCTCTCTCTACCCAAACCAGGTTTCAATCATAATCTAGAAGGGACATTTCAGCAAAAGAATAAGAATAGAAAGATGGCCATGAACCCCCTAAATATTAACATCTACCATGTCAGATAATATATAGTTATTTAGATCCAAAACGCATGAAGATCCCAGGAAGACCAGGGAAATTTTCCTTTAAGAGGTTCCTCATAGACCCAGATAATAGCTGAATAACAAGAGGCAAAAGAGGTACTGGAAAGACAGCTTAGCTGCTTTATACCTATGGGTGCATTTCTCCCCAGAGTTTCCTTTCCATTAATTACTTTTTCTCCATGCATTAGCCAGTATTTGAGATCATGGACCTCATTCTGATTATTTAAGAAGCAGAATTAGAAAAACATACCATAGCCACCTTTGAATTATTTTTTGTGTTATTTGCTATTTCATTCCTAAACTTCAGTGGCCAATGCTTGAAAAAATAATGGTATGAGAAGGCAGTTAAAATAAGTGATTGAATTATAACTGATGTGTGAAGATAAAAGAATAGACTAATCTAAAAGTCAAAGGCATAGCATCTTCTACCTATAGTGCCTCAAAAAAATTGATACTAAAATATACTGATGTCTACAGACCAGTCTTTTTTTTTTTTTTTTTTTGAGGCAGGGTCTCGCTTTGTAGTTCAGGCTGGCCCTGAGCTCACTGTGTAGCCCAGGCAAGCCTGGAACTCAGCAATCCTCCTGCCTCTGCCTCCCGAGTGCTGGGATTATGGGTGTGAGCCACCACTCCCGGCTAGCTTTCAGTTTTTGATCATGTGTTTATAATATCCTTATTTAAATAGCATCTGCTTAGTTAATATCTTTGTTCCACATCTATGCAGGGAAATTATGCCTCTTCCTTTAACTTTTGCATCTGCTTAGTGCACAGGCCAGTAAGTAAAATTGAGCACCTTACATACGTACAGGATCTTTGAAATAATTTGAGATTAATTTTGCACCTGAATCACAGCAATATAAGAAGGGAAAGTGGAGAAAAGCATATTGCTCTGGTTCAGCATGAGACGCACAGGAAAAGGATCACAAAAGTGTTACTAATTATAAATGTAAGGCTCTCTAGGATGATTGGATGAAAATAACGGAGCTATAATTACTGCTCATTGGCGCTAAAACTTTGTCTGGTGTTTTCCTCCCAAAATTAAAGAAAGGTAGAATTTTTCATTTGTAAGTGAACACACTCTTTTCAAATCAAAAGGTATCAGTATAGATGAAGTATTATCTTTTGACTTTCCACATTTTTTGTTCATTCATATAATTTACTTTCAAAATAGTAGCAATAAAATTATGCTCTAAAGACATCTCTCCCTGAGAGTTGCCAATGTTAAGCACTCAATAAATATTTACTGAATCAATTAAAAGTTGTTTCCCTTTACTTGAAAACTACCTGGTGTCAATTATCTAAGATTTTGTAAGCTCGTGTTAAGATATTAATGAAATAATAGGGTCTATGATATTCATTTGCCAGATAATATTAACCTTGAACATTTGTTACAGCTTTTAAGTCTTTAAGCCTTTGAGCCTATCCTATTGAATCTGTCCCTTGGTAAATCAGGCATCTGTGGTTTCAGACTTAAACAGCCAGCAAATTCTGGGTGCTCTAGACCCGATATGGGATGGTTCCTTTCTCACTGCAGGGCTTTAAGAATGAGACATATTCTCTTTCAATATCCACAGCTATGCAAGGTCACTGAAATGTAATACCTGAGATTTAGACTTCTTTCTAGAAAGAAAATGATTCTCACATTACATATAGGGATCTCCATATGATCACTTAAGTCTGTTCATTTTATTTATGAAATTTTCTCTTTTTAAGTTTTATTTAATTATCTTTTCTTTCTACAAGTATAAAATTGAACTGAAAGAAAATGTAGATCCCATTCTGTTCAAAATTATTATTCAACATGCCTTTATAAAATGCATTGACATTTATCATTGTTGTTAAATTACTCTCTAGAGAAGTAAATTTTTCTCCTTTGCAGCCAGAAATTATAAAATTAAGTATTTACTTCTTTCCTTTTAAAGATACACTTCATTTAATTTCTCTAGCTTTTTTATGAAACTATAAAGCAGAGAGTTCATTGTCTTCTCAATAGCTATTTCCTTTTCTCCTTTTTTAACATGTGGTAGGTTTAAACTTTATTCAGGTTTCTATATGATTAAATTTGATCCTAATAAACTAGGCCCCTCTCAAGTAAATTCATTCATTTGATAAAGAGCTGATATAGCACGAAAAGTAAGTGGAACTTAATATTTGAGTACAGCTGTGACACACGAAAGGCTTAAGAGATGGAAGAAAGAGCAATACTTAGCTGTCCCCTGGGTGTATGTATAGAATCGGAAGGGAGAAGCTGCCGCCTTCCTGTGACAAGGAGAACTCGGAATGAGGAGAAACACGGGATAATTGGACAGCCGGAAACTTGGTCACACTGTTAAACCACTGAATGATCCACCTCTGGGGTACCTTTGTCTCTGGACACCTTTTTATAGAAAGCAATCAGTTTTCTCATAGTTTAATGCCAGTTAAATAGTCACTTCTCTAATGCAGCTAATGTCATTCTGATGTAGAATACTATGGAGACTGGCTTCCACATAATAGCACTTATCACTCAATAAAAAGTTTAAATTTCTGTCAAAAGTGAACAAAGTTTTCTTTCTGTAGCTCTGTAGGCTGACTCTTGCATTAAGCCTAAATATTATTTATTATTCATATAAAAAATTAAAACATTTATGATTACTGTGCAGTATTTTTTCTTTTGTTTCCTATTTCAATCATATAGTACACCAACTCCATGTATGTGTTTAAGGCCATGCTTCTAATATAAATCATTACAGTGTACAAATAAACACATGTATTAGTTTAAGAATTTATATTGTTCATTTATCAAAAATTTGAATATAATTTTAAGATAATGCACATTTTAGCAATAGAGAGCACTGGAAAAGTCAGAATAATTTCAGGATGCATGTTCAACATACAAAATCAAATAAGATTCAGGATATATTATTTTTAGTAAACATCTATCCTACAACATAAGAGTTAATTTCTTACTAACAACATTTATTTCATTGCTTTATATGGTAGAAATAAGACTCAAAATTGCCAAAAGAACTTTCTCATATAGAAACATCAGGCATATTCTCCTCTTTCTAGTTTCCTATCTCAACCAAAATAAGAACCAATAACTTGTTGGCTAAAAAAAAAAATCATTGCTTAAATTTCTAAACGCGATAACTATGGTTAGAGATCATACAAAATTGTGTGCTCCTACTTGGTGTAATTAATTATGGCAATTTATGAGATGAGAAAATATTTTTGTAATTAAACAATTTTACCAGTACAGCTAGATGCCCTGACATATGCCTATCATCCCAGTTCTCTGGGAAGCTGAGGCAGGGGAATTACAAGTTTGAGCCCAACCCTGGCAACAAGATTGGTGCTGCAGCACAAAAGCCCTGGGTTCAGTCCCCAGTGCAACAACAACACAACACATAAATAAAACAAAACTGTCTAAATGTAAAATTCAAACTCCGAGAAGACTAAGGAATTTATTTCCTTCCTATATTTAAAAAAAACTGAAAAAAAACAGCTAAAAAAAGGATTAGGAGAAAGCATACCTGTTAGTGTGTGAATCTGTAGGATGTATACAAATCTGTGACATGTAGTATGTTTTAATTTTTATGCAATATTTAAATATCATTCTGTTTATGACATATATTCTAATCCTTTCATATATTTTATTGAGGGCAATTTATCTTAACTGGTCCCACTTGCTATGGAGTGGACCAGGGATGTTCCCAGAGGCACTACTGGAGGAGGGTGGAACCCTAAGACGTGGCCCATCTTCATTTTTTGTCTGTCCTTTGTCTCCGACGGTGTGAGGTTGACCAGAGTGTATTCCAGCCCATATGCCTGATTTATTTCATTCAGTTTGACATTTTCCAGGTGCCCCTATGACTCAAGTCTGTCCTTTTTCATAACTGAATAGTCCTCTATCACAGAAAGGGATAGGAGACAGATTTTGCACAATAGCAAAATGGTTCTAGGAAACAGAGAGACAGAAAAAGGTGAAGTGAAGGGAAAAATGTGAGGAATGAAGATATGCCATGTGCAGGAAACTTATAATCCTAACCGATGTGACATGATAAATTACAATGTCTTCTAAAACAAATCATATCAACAGGTATAAAAAAGGTATTGAGGTGCTAGAGGAAGAGAGGGAAAAGAGAGAGACAGAAAAAGGGATTAAAAAACAAGCTATAGTATGTGGATGTCACGACTTTTCAAGATGATTGTAAACTGCAAGAATTAAAAATATTTACTAACAAAATAAAATAAGCAAAAAAGAAGTTGGATTTAGTCTCTGTAGATGTGATCTTGAGTCACCTGAGGCCTGACCTCCCAGGGCCTTCTCATTTCTCTGTCCTCAGTCACCACGAGGAAGGGTTCAGCATCACACGGCCTTGTGCTCTGATAGGCTGCTCCACAACAGGCCATGGAATCAGTGCTAAGTGACTACAGGCCAAGACATCTGAAACCAGGGCCCAGAATAAACCATTTCTCTTTTTAAATTGACCTGTCTCAGATATCAATTACAGTAACAGAAATCTGACTAACAGACTCTAGAGTAATATTTTCTGTTTTCCAGTGGATTAAAAATTCTTTAGACACTTTGGCTGTCACACACCTCCCGAGGCATCATCAGTCATTACTTTTAATACAAAATGAAGTACATCTTCTACAAATTGAACAAAGTAAAAAGAAAGGACAGAAAGAAACAAGTGATCATTTCAGCAGATATTTCCTTTATCCCTTTGATTTTTTTAGATTAGCCCTTAAAACATCTTTTACTGTATAAATATATTCTCTAACATATTTTCATAATCACCCTTAGAATATCTATAGATGTACATTGGCTGACTGTAAATATATAACTGGCAGATGCTAGTGTTAGAAAATAATGATTCTGAAAGAAAATAAAAGAGCATGTATATAGGGGGTAGGGAGGTGTGGGTGGGTAGGGATATGGGTAAAAATGAGAATTAACTTGTGTCATATACTGGTACAAATTCCCCATTGTTATGTGTGATTGTGAGATGTACATAAATTATACCAATAAAGAATTCAATTTTAAAAAAATAATTTCACTGAGGAGAATTCTTTCTTTGTCTTTCCACTTGGTCGTCATGAAATGTGTTGGATTGTTTCGTTTTGTTTCTACTCATCGGCATGACTCATTTAGCATTTCTTAAAAGAATAGCTCTAAATACTATAAACATTTTCCAAGTAAAAGTCCTGTTGTGCTTGTTTTAAGAAACAGATAAGCATCCTTGGTATGTAACAGAATGTATTTGCATGTAAACTATTAATGTGTTAAAGTATTTCAATCTGCCATTTTAACATGAAGAATAAAAAATATACCCTCTGATTTTATTTGTATTATGTGTTTCCTTTAACATGCATTTTCCTGTTGTATCAGAAGGTGTTAATTTGAAAAGGAGAGAAGGAAAGGGAAGGAAAGATAAAAAGAAGAAAAAATCTGGAAAACATTTTGATAACATCAATTTTTCATGTTAACAATTACACTTTTTCCACTCTACCATTATGTAAATATCAGTAATATAGTACAGAAACTCTCAAATCAACAATATAGTAGCAATATGCTCTCAGAAGAAACTACAAAAATGTTAAGAATGCAGTACATAGTAACAATGCAAGTATCTGTTGACTGGAAGAGGTTCATAATCTTAGCCATATTTCCATTAAATATTGTTGTGTTTTCTGCAGTTCAGTAGTAGAGAATCTACTTCAAAGATGTTGTTCACTGCATTTTAAAGGAAAAGTACTGAAAAGTCAATGCTCTGAGATAGGACAGTTAATTAAGAGCCTTGTCACATTAAAGAATATGATTAGAATCTGTATGTTGGATTAATTTAGGATTGTTGTACAAAACAAATGCTTTGCATGACAGGACTCATGACACCCTGAGGAATGTTTCTTTGGAAAGCCTCCTTCAAAGTGTTATTCTCAGATGGGAGTTTTGGGACACACGGATAAGACCAGCACTCTGGGAAGATGAGACCGCAAGTTTAAACCCTCCCAGGACAGTTTACCAATTCACAAGACCCTATTCAAAAAAAAAAAAAAAATGAAAAGCCATGATGATGTAGCTTATTTTTACAGTCCCAGGTTCAGTCTCCAGTACCATAACAAATATAATAGAGAGCCACAATGCTGGGTGTGGTGGCTCATGCCTGTAATCCCAGCACTCGGGAGGCAGAGGCAGGAGGATTGCTGAGTTCAAGGTTCGCATAGGCTACATAGTAAGCTCAGGGGCAGCCTGTACTATAAAGCCAGAGCCTATCTCAAAGTAATAATAATAATAATAATAATAATAATAATAGTTTTCCAGTCTAATATGCCATGAACTGCACATATCGAAACTCCGAAGAGTGATAGATAATCAAGATGCAGCCCAAGGCCTGAACTGAGAGTCTAATCAGAGAAGCAGACATGAAGGCCAAATATCAGAAATCAGACATGGCCTAGTTACAAGAAAACTTTGTTGAAAGAGTGGTCCATCCTGTCTCAAAAGTAAAAATTAAAAAAAAAAAAGTAAAAATGAGAATTAACTTGTGTCATATACTGGTACAAATTCCCCAATGTTGAGAGTGATTGTGAGTTGTATATAAAATGTTCCAATGAAGAATTCAATTAAAAAAAAAGTCAGACTCCTGTTGGCATGCAGTATGACGTAAATATATAGGTTGAAACTATTCAGATACTTTTCAGGCAGTTGCAAAGACATAAATTTTTCATATAGATTCTTGTTTAACATTGTGTGTGTGTGTGTGTGTGTGTGTGTGTGTGTGTGTGTTTTGGTTTGTTAACAAACAATTCTTTGCAGCTAGGAAATTATCACCAAGAATTGGCAACTTTATGCCATCATTTTTATTAATAATAACATTACAAATAGTGTTTCTGAAAAAGTTTGTAGTAACTAAATGACTCCTAGTTCTTTGAGTTCAATAACAGTTTGAAAAAAATGTATTTAAAGTTTTAAATAATTTGGAAATAATTTTTGCCAAGGGCAGACTATCCATAAAAGTAGCAGTCAGCTAACCTAATCTCACTCCTATCACTTTGCTCTTAAATTTCTGTTATCAGAAAAATGAAGAATAAAATGTGAAAAAGTGAAAATTACAAATATTCTTTAGTATAGTGATAATAATTTCATCAGGTAAAACATAATTATATATCATATGTTATATAATATATACAATATATGATTATATATATTAGTTATATAATCATATATTGCCATAATTATGCAATATATAAATGTAAACAATTGAATTAATGCAATGCATTTTGGTTTTATTTCTCCAGATCATTACAGCTATAAATTAATCTAGTGAATTATATGTCTAAATTTAAATATATCCATTGTTTAAAACAATTATAAATTTCTCTATTATCAATTCAATGAAAAGTTATAAATTTATAGAAAATTTTTAAAAAATATAAATTTCTCTATTATCAATTCAATATTCAAATCATTTATACTCTAAAAGAAAGTATTTTTTGTTCATTTCATAATTACTAGTATACTAGCCTAGACAGGTAATACAACAAATGACATGGAAAATATGTTTAATCAAATTGAATGCCATTGCTTAAATGTTTTAAAACTAAATTATTTAATCTTAAAAACAACTTGAATTAATGTTTCAAATATTTAAACAAAAAAGCCTGATTATTTTAAGAGATGCTAGATCTCAAATTTCATCATACAAAATGAAATGTTTCCATTAACTCATTATTGTAAAAAACAAATTGATCACAATAGAAAAGAAGGGGCTGTGTGAACTGAAGAAAACAAATCATCATGGAACACAAAAATGACTAATGTTTAGAAAATGTACCAAAGAAGTTTTTCTAGAGAAATGTGCATAAGTAATACGTTAGAAATAAAAGTAATTAAAGAAGTATTATTTCCTTTGCAAAGAAGAGTAAAATATCTGTTTACAAATTTCAACAATAACGACTCCTATCCATTGAACTATAAAAAATAAATCTGAAATATTAAAGAGGAAAAAACTTAAAAGGAAAATATCCTTCCAATTTCCCAAACTCTGAGGCAGTGTGATTAAAGAGCCAGATTCATAGGGGGCCAAACTGTAGCTTGGTTCTCTCATCTGAAACATTGCAATAAAGTACAGTCAACATCAAAGGGCTGGTGAAAATTTAATGAGTTTATATGTTTAAAGTCTTTGGAACCTACGACACTGCAGAAGCTCTATGATAGGCGCTATTAATATTTCCAGTGCTTTTAGCTGTACCATGATAAGCCACCCTCAACGTATTACCTGATCAAAATACAATTACAATTTTCCTCCATGTGAAATTTTGTCCCTTAATCCCTGTTACCAAATAGCTGCCCTGGTGATGCCCTCCTATTCTTTCCTTGGTAAACTCCACGGAGATGATGTAAAGACAGCTTTAGCTACTTTAAAGCATTGCTTTCATCAGTAGTTTGGAAAAAAAATTGAAGCATGAATACTAATTTCTCTTAGACAATTAATTTGAAATCAATATGCAAAATGCTGTGATATAACAGCTTGTTTTGTTTCAGCAAATCAAAATATGCTACAAAAATATTTTGAAAGAAGAATTGCATCATTGCATTTAAATATCTTCTAGTCATTGTGACTAAGCATCAGCAGAAAATATTCCTGAGAGTCAGAGGAGGGAAAGAAAGGTGGGCAGAGGGAATGTTAAAGGGAGAACATAACCAAAACCTGATACGTACACATGTAAAAATGTCAGATTAATAACACAATAAATGTGTACTAATGGCCGGGCGTGGTGGCTCATGCCTGTAATCCCAGCACTCGGGAGGCAGAGGCGGGAGGATTGCTGAGTTCCAGGCTTGCCTGGGCTATATAGTAAGCTCAGGGCCAGCCTGAACTACAAAGCGAGACCCTGTCTCAAAATTTAAAAAAAAAAATGTGTACTAATGGTTATAATAATTATTATTAAAATACCTCTTCAATCTTTCCCACAACTCTAAAATTTGAATTTTCAAATCTTCACTGTTTGGAGGGAAAGCTGGTCAGTGCCAGCCTCAGAAACAATGGTTAATGGTGAATTGGCACGAGTGCTACACTCATCAACAAAATCTGTATAAAACACGCCATATTCACAACCATGAAGTTCCATGAGGCTTTCTCATCTCAGCCTCACACTGCTTCTAAAATTATTGCTTCCATTCAAATCTCTTCTCCCTCACAGTTCGCTTCAGAGAGAATTTTGAGCTGCTTTGAGGAAATTCTGCTGGGCTTTTTGTCCTTGTGGTTTCTCATTCCAAGAAAATAAAAATAGGCTAAAGTGCTTTGTTTAGTTTTTAAAAGCTAGTTATAAAAAGGAAAGCTGACTTTCAATAATGCACTGAAATAATAATTTTTAGATAAAAAGTAGATTTATAGAGAACTTTTGCAAATGGGAGGGAGACCATGAGCTGGAAGAAACAGGAGGGAGGAGAGGGGATGAAAAAAGAAAAAAAATTAAAATGCATTGTGTACATGTATCAATTCTCTAAGTAAATATAATTATTATGTGGTATAAACATGTACTTATTTAAAAACTCAAAAAGTGACATTACAAGTGGCACATTTTTGCCAGTTAGGGAAATTCAATGACCGACACATAAGTTTTCTCCAATGCGATGATATGTATCAGGAGCAGAAGTGGAAATGGGGTACGGGGTTGTCTCCTCCTTAATTTACATAAGCCCAATGGTCATGGTCGTGCAGACAGAACTGGTCAATATCCCTCGGGCAGTTTGACCTCATTCCACTACTTTTACTTATTTTTTTCAATTTCCCAATGTGACTAAAATAGACATCATAACAGTATTCACAGAAGATATTCATTAGATGGATATAATTGTCAAGAATATGGAAAACTGATCAAATACCTCATTAAATATAATTTTAACCCTAACCAAGAAGACTGAATATTTTAAGTCCAAAACACTAATGATGATAAATTAACAACTGTTACACACTGGAAATTTGATAAATTTAGACTGAATTACAATTTACTTTTATATATACTGAATATTATCTATGTTCAAGTATTCTTTGAAGCATTATCCTGATATTAACTGATTTAATTTTGGAACAAGCTTATTAATAGATCCTTTCAAATGACAATTTTCCAACTGGAAAAAAAAAATCAGCAGCAACAACAAAAGAACTCGAGGTACAATGACGTGCTCGCAATTACATAATGTTAGAACAAAGAACTGGAGCACAGGGACTCTGTTCATGGTGGTCAGACTCTTCTGTGGTGTTCTAACTACTTTTGCTCAGAATTCTCCACAACCCCAGCTCAAGCTGAATGGTAGTGAGTACTGACGTGCGACCACTTGAAAGTTGAACGCTTGTGCACAAAAGTGTTATTCTCCCTTGGGAGAACCATTTGGCTGTATGAAATCTACAGTTTTGCTGACACAGAGAAAGCAAACCAAGGCCTCACTGGCTTTAGCCTTTATAACCAGGGCTTCACTTGAAGACAAAATATAAGCAATTACCTTCAAATTGCCACTCCACCAACAGTCCTGTTACTGTGATTGCAGTTAAAAAGCCAGGGCAAATGCCAGACGTGGTGGCTCACGCCTGTAATCCCAGCACTCGGGAGGCAGAGGCAGGAGGATCGCTGAGTTCGCAGTGCCTTGCCTAGGCACCATAGTGAGCTCAGGGCCGGCCTGAACTACAAAACGAGACCCTGTCTCAAAAGCAAAAAAAAAAAAAAAAAGGCCAGGGCAGGGCCAGAGGGTTAGCTCAGTAGTTCCAGCACCTGCCTCGCAAGCGCAAGGTCCTGAGTTTGATCTCTGATAACCACATACAATGCTGGGTGTGGAGACTCACTCCTACCAACAATCAACACCGCATACCACAGTGCCGGGCGTGGTGACTCACGCCCACCAGCCATCAATACCACATACCACAGTGCTGGGCATGGTGGCTCACGCCGGTCATCCCAGCACTCGGAAGGCAGAGACAGGCAGATTGCTGAGTTCGAGGCTTGCCTGGGCTCCATAGTGAGCTCAGGGCCAGCCTGAACTACAAAGCGAGACCCTGTCTCAAAAAAAAAAAAAAGCCAGGGCAATTGCTCAGTGGCATCCTGCCACTCGGTTACTGGACAGTATGAGTTGTGAAAATATACTTTTCTCAGTTTATAAGACTTGATGAAGCTTTTTTTCACTTTGCCCACAATAAAATCAGGGCCATTAACATTTAATGTTTGCTGAGTTGACCCTAGTAGGAAGGCATTTTTCTGAAGTAAAATGGTGCTTCAAACAAACATAGTTTTTCATACTTAAATAAAGTTTTACATGGCCTTAGCAGTTTTCTTTCCCTTTGGCTACTGACCTGAGATTTTTCCCATGCTTCACATCTAAACATACATATATGTAAACACACAAATGCATATATACACACACACACACACACACACACACACACACACAGATCTGCACTTATTAACCTAGAATGAGGTCAACCTTTCTAATAGGACATACTCTAAGAATCAATGCCTACTAAATTCACATATAGTGAGCACAGAATCCTATTCAAAAGTTAGGTAGGGTTAACAGTCAAAAGAAAACATTGTATTAGGACTTGTGGATTGAGTTCTGTGATGCATCCTCCCTCCCTCGCCAAAATGCTCATATCCTAATCCCAATAATTTAGGAATGTGTCACTTGCACTGGCAAAGGACTCAGAGGGAATCATTAACTCAATGGCACTGAGGTGAGGAGATACTCCTGAATTATCTGAGACAGCCCAATGCAATCCAAAGAGGGTTGTGAGGATGAGCGTCAGAAGGAAAAAACCAGAGAAGGAAGCAGCTATGTTGCTGCAGCTTGATGCTCTTAATTCTTTCACGAATGTGTACAGCAGGGAAACAGAAGGGTCAAATGCAACCCCTGATCCTAGTATTTTGAGGAATCTCCACACTGATCTCCCCAGTGGTTGCACCAGTCTACATTCCCGCCAACAGTGGAGAAGGTTCCTTCCTCCCCACAGCCCCGCCAACATTTATTACTGGTTGATTTCTCAGTAACTGCCATTTCTTCTGGAGTAAGGTAGAATCTCACTGTTGTTTTCTTGTGCATCTCTCTATTGACTAGTAATGTTGAATATTTTTTCATATGTGTCTTTTGTGCTTTCACTTCTTCATCTTTGTAAATACTGTATCTTTTCTCTGGTATGAAAGTGTAAATAAGTTCTAAAATGTATGATAGCTATTGTAAAATAGTAAGAAAATATTCAAGGGGAAATGGGGGGCTAGCAGTAAGTCAAGAAGGTAAAGAAAAAAATTGATGGTAAAAATGAAGAAAACAAAGTTATGTACATAGGGAGCGAATGTTATGGGGGCGGGGAAATGGGAAAATGAGAATTAAATTGTGTCGTGTACTGGTACAAATTCTGAAGGTCGATTGTGATCATAACGTGTATATAAAATGTACTAATAAAATCCATTTTAAAAGTCTGTTCATTTCAAATGTCCACTTTTGAATGAGGTCTTTCAATCAGGGGGGTCTGATTGTTTCAAAGTTCTTCATATATTCTACCTAGAAGACCTTTGTCTGAGGAACAACCGGTAAAGGTTTACCCCCCCCCCATATCGTGAGTTGTCTTTTCACTCTCTTGGTGGTTTCTCTTGCTGAACAGAAGGTTTTTAATAGGATGAGGTCCCAGTTGTTGATTACTCCCGCTAGTTTCCAGGCTGCTGAAATTTTGTTTGTAAAGTTTTTCCCTACTCCTGTCTCTTCAAGAGTTCCACCCCATCCACTTTCCAATGAGTTTAATTTTTCAGTTTTAATGTTTAGATATTTAATCTATTTTTATTTCAATTTAATCCATGGTAGAAGATGTAGGTCTGGCTTTAATCTTTGGCAAGTTGAAAACTAGTTTTTCAAACATCATTTATTAGAGACTTGTCTTTTCTCCATTGAGAGTGTTTGGCATCTTTGTCAAAGAGGAGGTGATTTAGTATCTGTGGAATTGTTTGTGCATCTCCCAGTCTGTTACAATGTTCCTTAGGTCTGTTTCCTTGTCAGTGCCATGCTGGTAAAGCCACAATGGCTTTGTTTCTGTTGTTGTTGTTGTTGTTGTTGTTGTTGTTTTCCTTTTCTACCGTGCTTTAAAACTTCAAAGAACTCAAAAGAATGCATAACTATCAAACAGATACTTAGATGTTATTTAATATATCCCCTAAAAGAAATCATCTGAATGCACCTTTCAGTAGTAACGACAACAACAACAACCACATTAATAGCTGTATTTCCGGTAAATCTGCTATGTGCGAGGCTGGGCTTAACACAGAGTGCTGAGCAGGATGGAAGCCAGGAGCTGAAGGGTGCAGGCCTGCCATACAGAGGTGCCGGCCCAGCCTGACTCTGGGACGCTGGGTCTTTCTCCTCCCACTGTGCTTTCTTACCATGGAAATCAACCTGGAACCTGACGAGCTTCAAGGGAAAGTACAGGCTTGCAGAATGATAAAATATAAATGCAGTGTGGCTTCCTTCCTCCCTCCCTGTTTGTCCTTCTTTTCTTATTTCTTCTTTCTTTCCTTCTTTCTTTCTTCCTTTTTTTCTCTCTCTCCTTCTTTCTTATTCTTCCTTCCTTCCTTCCTTTCTTTTCTTCATTTTCTTCTTTCTTTATCTTGAGACAAGGTCTTGCTCCAGTCCAGGATCGTCTTCAGCTTCCTATGAGCCCACAATCCCCTCCCTTATTTTCAGAGTGCTGGGATTTTAAATACACACCGCCACATCCAGCTACATTTAGTAAAAGATTTTAAACTAAGCTGTCTCTTGAAAATTATAATATCTAAATGTTAATGCCATAGTTTATTTACAATATACCTTATGATTTTCTTTGCCCAAATAAAGTACCAAAGTTCCATAAAGTTTTAGAAAATTTTATTTTTAATTTTTTTATAAAAATAATATCAAGATTCTGGAAGTCTGACAAAACTTGGAAGGGTATTTCATATTCATTCATACATTCAAACATTTTTCATTAATCTAACAAATGTTTCTCAATCAATTTCCAATTGTAGTCCCAATATGAATCCCAATATTATTTTTACAATATTATTTTTAAAATGTGCACAATGTCCAGCATGCCAGTAAACAGCAAAGACCTGAAGCTCAATTTCCCGCTAGATCATAAATATGATTCCCTTAAGCATTAAGGTAATTTAATCATCATTAAACACAGAATTTATTTCTCTTCAATGCTTAAGTTTTAATCTTTTAAATTTGTGTAATAAAATAGAGCAATATCATTGCTTATGAGATCAGAATGATCCACGTGTTCTCAAAGTCATTGTCATTCTGCAGCACTCCTGACTTAGAGCTAATTATGATTTTCAGTCAGAAGAAAAAGGATGAAGGAATCATGGCTTCCATTAAGAATTAGAAAGTGAATAAATAGATCTTTTTTTTATAAATAGGAAGTAAACTGCTGCTACCCTCTGCAGACAAGAACATAGAGATCTGGTTTGCTAATACCTGTCCGCAGTCTAAAAGTAGAAATTTATAATTACCATGGAAACCACCTTCAAGAGAAGGAAAACGTATACTTCATTATTTCAGGAAAATAGATCTCAATGAAAATTAAATGATGTTATGAAGGCACGTCTGTAAACAACCAAATGTGTGCCAAAAAACTGTAGTCGTCTTTAGGTAAAATAGGATCAGCACTTCTTAAAAGTGTTAGTCATTTTCTCTACCTCATCAGTCAACATAACGAAAATATAAGTGCTATCAATAACATAAACAAATAGGATATTTGTACACTAGAATGAATTATCCAACTTGTGTAGCATATCTGCTGTTGTCTACATTCACTCTTGTATTATTTGGAAAAATTCTTTAATCAAAAGGACCTAATAGGTGTTGTAAAACAGGAAGGAAGTGTTCAAAGCTGGGGAGGAGCTAGGAAGGGGAAGCAAGGGAAAGCAAAGAAGGGAACGCAAAAAACTGAAGTAAAAAAGAAAAGAAAAACAGAAACAAAGCTTATGTACACAGTGGCTTGGAGGGGTTGAACGGAGGGCAGGGGATGGAAAAATGAGATTCAAAATACCTCAGGTACAGATTCTCAATCATGAATGTGGTCATAATGTATATCTAAAATATACCAGTAAGCTCAATTTTGAGAAAAGGGCCATGTCTGTGGGAATGTGTGTCTCTTCACCCAAGATTAACCATCCGGGAATGTTCTGGCTGGGATTTCTCAAGCTCCTTGCACTAAATCTTCAACTCTCAAGTCAGTACTGGGGGTGCAAACTTTGATTTACATCCACGGTTTCAGACTCATTAAAGCTCTCAAATTTAAATAAATTAGTTCTGGTTACTAAAAGTTTGAAAAATTCAGTCAGAACCGCATTAGAATTTCGCAAGACTCTCTCCAGCCCTCCGATTTTCCATCCTGCTGCTGGCAATCATAGAAACCTCCCACAAGGCATCAGAATGTGACACAGCCCGACGCTGTGAACATCATAAAATTAGAGAAGAGCTGAGTGCTGGGAATCTGAACCGCACATATGTAGACAAAGAAGCCCCCAGAAGGAGGGCAGCAGGCATGGATGGCCCGGAGTGCGTGAAAAAGCCCTGAGCTGGGTTTCCCGGGTTGTCTCTTCGGGCTCATTACTCATAAGTGCAGCCGTGCAGTGCGGCCCTTCTCTGTGCATGGGTGTGAGACAGATTAAATGGTTAGAGAGCAAAACACAGGTCAGAAGTGATCATCTTTTTCTTGACAATGTTTCTCGATTATAAGAACCATCTTTAGAAATGAAAGACTTGTTATAGCTGGATTGAGACACAAACGTATGTCTGTTTAGCCCCAAACTCCATCTTCCCTGCTACGCTCCACATCAGTCCTACCCCTTCTCAGAAATAATACTAGGAAAAAATGGAAAGAATACTAGATTATTCAGAAAGATGCAAACAAAACACAAAGCCATTGAATCCTGGAAATTTCTCAAGTCTTTTCCCTTTGTGTCTATATGAGTGAAATAGGTTAGCATATATATTAAAATATATTGGAAACAATAGAGCATGCAATTAGTGGAAGTATTTAAACTTCTCTTCCCTATTTATCTTACTGGTATTTTGCTTTTTATTTTTATACATGTGTGTCATTTATTTTATTTAAAATGATGTGCACAAGTTTTATTTATCTACAAATACCTCAAGTGTATCTTTCAGCCTGGCAGTGTGATACTCCATTGTGTACAAAAAAACACATTTGCGGGGCGTGGTGGCTCACGCCTGTCATCCCAGCACTCGGGAGGCAGAGACAGGAGGATTGCTGAGTTCGAGGCTTGCCTGGGCTATATAGTGAGCTCAGAGCCAGCCTGAACTACAAAGCGAGACCCTGTCTCAAAAAAAAAAAAAAAAAAAAAAACACCACATTTTCCTTGTCCATTCATTAATTGATTAGCCTAAGTTGTTTGTGCTTGTGCTTCTTCTTTTAAGAAACATCTATTCAGTTCATTTGCCCATTTTTAATTGGCCTATCTGCTTCTTGGGGCCTAAGTGGGTTTAGTTCGATGTACGTTCTAGGTGTCAGTCTTGTGTCAGAAGAGTCTCTGCCAGAAACTTTCTGCCATTCCATAGGATGTCTCCTCAGCACGCTGTTTCCTTTGCTAAACAACTTTGATAAGCTGTTTAATTTCATACAATCTCATTTGCTGATTTTCGGTGTCATTTTGGGGCCACTGGCGTTCTATCCAGAAGTCCTTGCCTGTGTCTGTGCCTTCAAGTGTTGCTCCTTCTTGGGCCTTTGCTCTGTCTTGGCTCCTGCCCTACTGCCTGCTCTCCCTGGGTTCAAGCTCAGTCCCACCCACTTGTGCAGCTCCACATGCCAGTCATCACGGGAAGCACCATCACAGGCACCCCCGGAGGGCACTGCACTAACGGCCCAGGAATTTCCCATTGGCCACCATCATGAATCCACCCTCATGAGTTCTCAACAAGATCTGTTTTTCAAAGACTGGAACAGAAAACGCCCAAGGCACCTGCAGATGCCTGGAGGTTTCTTCCTATTGAAGCATCTGGAATCCCATTGAACCTTACAATAATCCAGCCGGTAGGACAAGTATCACTGGCCTCTCGTCTCCCGGATGCAGGGGTATCCTTGGAGAAATGTAACTTGCCACACGATGCAGTTAGGATATGTGAACCCTAGGCCAAGCGAAGCTCCATGGAGACCGGAACCACACAAGACCCTGACAACACGGACTTTCAAGGAGCGTCTCAGCCCTGGACCCACCGTCCAGGGCTTTGGGAACCTGCCCCGCCCCCTCCCTCTGTGCTCAGTCACGCTCCCCCACTGCAACTACACACCTGAAAAGAAACATCATAATCCCATAAACTTTTTTTTCCTTTTGATACTATATTTGCAAATCATGATACAGACAAGGAGAATAGCTTTCAAAACATTTCCCTACTGTCCCTAACAGCTCTTCATTTTCAGTAAGAAGGAGGCACATATATAAAATATCAAGCCAAGAGAGTCAATATTAGAAACTTCACTTTCATGTAACAGGTTCATTCCTAATGGAGTTTCCTCTTTCACTGTTCATGCATGACTAAAATAATTAGAGATCTGTTCACCTCTTGTTCCCCAGGCTAATGCCTTCCTGGTGCTAGTGCCATCTATGTAAAGTGCAGGAAGATGAGATTCCCGCACCAGAATGCCACACAATCAACTGAACCCCAATCACACAGTCTAAGATACCGCAGCCGAATCTCCAATAACAAGAGGGCTGAAAAAACATGTAATGTCTTCACCACTGTTAATATTCGCCTGAAGAACAGCACCCTTAATAGGACTCATTCTGAAGTAGGTTCAACAACAGCAGACTTTCCATACCATCTGAAGTCATAGGGACTTTTAACATTGTTTAATGATGAAATCAGAGACATAGGATTATAATAAGCTAAATCAAGACACAAACCTATATCTGTGATCCCAAAGTCCCTCTTGACTATTATATTCTGCCCTGGATTCTTTTCTGCAAATTTATACTCCGTTCCACTCTCTGAAATTGTATTGGCTTATGGTGTTTTCATCAAATTCAAGTATAAATGTATTTTCTGAAGGTTCCAAAGCATTCTTTGGATTTTTATCTCTATTGTCACTGGGGATAACAAAATGCATGGCAATGGGTCTTTTATCTGGCTTATCAGTTATACCAGTGCCGAGTCCAAGTATACAATCCCCTTGATGCAATTGTAGTTTCATAATATACAGTCGGATCTGGCTCAACTCTAGTGAAATACACAGGACTGATGTAAAACAAGAGCTTAACTTCATAGATTTAACCATACAGCAAGAAGCACATTGATTCTTCACACAAATGCCACAGGCTACTTAAACCTAAATTGGTTTTGGTGTGGGAGACTAAAGTGATTTTTTTTTCAGAGAGAAAAATGTGATATTCACACATCTCACATAGTTGTTATAGCAAGTGAAGGAATCAGAGTGAAAATTAAAGGCAGAACACATGAAGTGCCAAGATCTTGTAAGGCAACCATCAGGAAGGTCTTTAAAAAAAAATACAAGTAATTTAGCTAAAATAGCACATGTAATATACCCAGTGCTTCAGGATCAATAATTTCCCTTTCCATCAAAGAAAATATACAAGAAGTCACAATGATTTAAAAATAAGTGAAATAACTACTGTTTTATAGCTCTTTTACAAATCATGCAAACAGAATTCCTTTATTGTCTCTATTATTCAGCCTTTTCCTCAAAACTGGAGTTTCCCTTATTTAATGAAATTTATTTCAGACTCCATAAGGTAACATGTAATAAAAATATTTTCCATTTTTGTTAATCACTAAATTTGTCTTATGTGAGAAAACAGAAATGTCTGGGAACATAATTATTATTTTTTTTAAATCCTCACCAGCTTTAATAGCTGTTTCCTCTCACCTTTAAATAGGTCTGGTTCTAACCATGGTACATGGTTACTTCCCTCCTCCAGGAAGTAAGTATGTATTGTTCTAAACTAATCATGATGACTTCCTTAATCTACCTATCATAAGTACAAAAAAAAAATCATGGGGTTTGAACAAGTTAAAGTTTAGCAGATGCCAGCTATGGAATTTTGGGAAAGTCCACTCATGTTTAAAAAAAAAAGTCATTTCTCTTTCTTCTCATTGGGTGTTGCATTTAGGAAAATGGATCATCTATGATTCTAAGGGGACAACCCCGAACAGGAAGACTGAGAAAGGATTTCTATCCCCACAGACGAAGAGAATTGGAACCCTACCATCGCCGAGCTGTTCAGTTATCTCTTCAACTAAGCAAGCTCTACTACTATTTACGTGGAATAGTAAATACTCATATTGCCACTTTCAAATAGGATTTGTTGCTACTTTGGAAATAAGTCATTCATGGTGCTCTCTTCCCCCGTGTATTATCCACATGAAATGGGAGACTCCTCTCTAATCCCCACGGTATTGCTCTCTCCCTTGACTTTCCCACTATGACCTAAATACTCCCTGACAAAATTTCCTTATAGTCACAACCTGTTTGTCAAAATTATCCTTCACCCCTTGCCTTCGTTGAAACCTGGCCTCAGGCTTTTTCCCAATAAGTGACTCCCCCAACAGCCCACTTCAGTCACCATTCTCTAGACTTCCTCTGTACCGAACATGGAGAACCTAATTCTCACCGTGGGCATGGCCTCCTCAGGACCCTGCTGCCCTCACAGCCAGGGCTCAGAGCCCACCCGGCACCCGCGCGCAGCCCAGACTCCCCCAGCTTTTAACGTCTGAATCGCAACACAGACTTCGGACACTAACTTCTTCTTTTCTCTTGCTCAGCTGCTCCCACTAAACATGTCTGTATTTTTTCTCCAGACAGTTTGGGATCCAAGGTGGATCACTGCAGTGTGTCACTATCTTCAGTTTTCATTGCCTCTGCTAAGAAATCTTGAATCAATACACATATCATTCACCAAAGCTTAAAAATGGACTTGTTTGGGCTGGAGGGTTAGCTCAGTGGTTCTGGCGCCTGCCTCACAAGCGCAAGGTCCTGAGTTCGATCCCCGGTAACCACATAGAATGCTGGGCGTGGAGACACGCCCACCAACAATCAACACCGCATACCACAATGCC
>PVIC010019381.1:0-30583 GCA_004025085.1 Thryonomys swinderianus | reverse complement strand
TACTAATATATATACTACTCATATATAAATATATATATACTAATATATATATACACTACTCATATATAAATATACATACTACTTATATATAAAATGAAACTCTTAATTTTAATTTTAGTATATTTGTTATTAGTATATTTAGTATATTAATATATTTAATATATTTTAATTTTAGTACATTTTAAAATTTTAGTATATATATATATTATTCACATATATATACTACTCATATATATGTATATATACTACTCACATATATATATAAAATATATAACAAATAAGAATCCTATTCAAATGGGAAAACATGAGTGAGCTAAAATAATTTTAAATGAATTTTTAGTTAAAATGTATTGGTATGTGGATTGTGTTCCTATATGTGCATTTTTTATTGAAAATATTCAGTGTAATATCTTACTCTCCCTTTCCCTATTTGTTGTTACCTGGAAATTATTGATAGAGCATACAAATTGTAGAAATTACTGTTTATAGAAGAAAGATTTTTTTCTTAAAATCAAATATGAATGCATAAGAGTAAGATTTTTTTTTCTCTTTTTCTCTTTTTAATTTTCAGACATAGATATCCTTCATCAACTAGGCCTTGGAGGCAAAGATGTAAGACACCCATCATCAGGGACTGCTGTACCGTCATCCTCTGCACCATTACCTCAGGGTTTCTATTTAACAGAATCGGGTGTCATTTTAAAAAATGACGCTTATATTGAGTCACCTCTTGTGCAAGTTTTACCGGTCAATTTAACGCAGCCATTTACAATATTAATTGCATTACAGTCGCATAGAGTGAATAATGCATTTCTCTTCAGTGTTAGAAATAAAAATAGACTGCAACTAGGGGTACAATTTCTACCTAAAAAGTTAATGGTATACATTGGAGGAAAACAGTCTGTTTTTTTCAACTATAGTGTTCATGATGAGCGGTGGCACTCATTTGCCATTACTGTTAGAAACCATGCTGTCTCCATATTTATTGAGTGTGGAAAGAGATATTTTAGCAGAGAGACTATTTCAGGAGGTCAAACATTTGATTCTAAAAGCGTGTTTACCTTAGGAAGTATGTATAACAATTCTGTCCATTTTGAAGGGGTCGTATGCCAGCTGGACATTGTTCCTTCTGCAGAACCATCTGCAGACTATTGCAGGTTTGTAAAACAGCAGTGTCACCAAGCAGTCAAATACCTGCCTGGGACAGACCTTCCTCACACAGCGGCCACGCCCACTAAAAGACTGGAACACTCAGCCCTGCCCAAACAGATTGGAGGAAGAGTGCTGTCAGAGAATACGTTTACTGAAGAAAGCAAGGACACCCCAAATGTAAATAATGATTCTACAACAGCACATAAAAGACAAGAACACCAGATAGTAAGATCTCAGCTAACTTCTCTTCATTCAGGAACTATCTCTGCTCTGGATCTCAAGAATTATGGGATTCAAAACAAAGAAGCCATCACTACAGAACATAACGAGACTAATTCAAACCTGTTAGTGACCCATCACGGCCTTGGAGAGGGAAGAATGAATATAGAGGAGAAATTTGCTTCTCTGGTAAATATATCAAACAACATGACAAAACTTGATACAGTGACAAGGCTGTCACTGTTTAAGAAGATGCCAACCATTCTTCCACATACAAAACAAGATAAAACTGCTAATCTCAAGAAGGCTATCACAGCAAATCTGTACACTAATGAACTCATGGAAATGGAACAGATCTTAAATACAACTTTGTATAGAGTGACAGAGGAACGATTTGTGGATAATCACCTTGATTTAAGGAGGGAAGTTGAATTTTATCCTGATGCTGCTTATCTCATTGAAAATGGCAATGCAACTGAGCTTTATGATTATTATTATTATGAGGATCTTAATACAGGCCTTGAAATGGAGTATCTGAGAGGCCCAAAAGGGGACACTGGACCTCCTGTAAGTAGCTGCTTTTAAAATGTTTTAATGCACTAAATATACATTTGTTCTTCGACTATACAATGTAGGACCACTCAGACCTGTTGTAGAAATGTATTCGGACACAGCAACTGAATTTTAGTTGCTAGAATTCACCTGTTGAGTGCAGCTTTGGCTCAAATATTATACTTCTTTGAAATTGACAGCCTGAGAAAGTTAATTCTAAGTAAAGTAGTGCGCAATCTCTATGTTTCTCTTGTTCAACTGAAATCTAACCAGGAAATTAACTGCTAATTATGGATCAGCTTTCTTTATATAAAAAACAAAACAGCCAGGCATGGTGGCTCATGCCTATAATTCCAGCACTCAGAAGGCAGAAACAGGAAGATTGCCGAGTTTGAGGCTTGCCTGGGCTATAGAGTGAGCTCAGGGCCAGCCTGAACTCCAAAGCGAGACCCTGTCTCAAACAAAACAAAACAAAACAAAAAATAACCTTAATGCATAATTATGTTAAAAGAAAAAATGTTAAAATTATGATAGATTAAGGAAAAACACACTATACAAATTATTCTTTCAGCAAAATAACATCAAATGCATCAATATACTACAATAATGTTACGCAGATTATTTTATAGTGAGTCATTGAATAAGAAAAATAAACCTTGATACTATCATTTTAAATGAAACATTTTCCTTCTTATGTAAAGCAACACTTATTATATCATCCATGTATAATTAATTTACATTTATGGATTAATAAAAACTCAACTGATCCAATACAAATAGCCAGTCAGCCTACTCTTAGGGAAATGAAATCAGCATATCAAATAAAAAAAAAAAAACGCCGGGCATGGTGGCTCATGCCTATAATCCCAGCACTCGGGAGGCAGAGGCAGGAGGATTGCTAAATTCAAGGCTTGCCTGGGCTACATAGTGAGCTCAGGGCTAGCCTGAACTACAAAGCGAGACCCTGTCTAAAAAAAAAAAAAAAAAAAACCTCAACCAAGCTTCTTATTTAATAGTATATAAATGAAACTGTTAGATATTACACTGAATTTTCCAGCTATGAATTTTCCAGCTCTGAATTTCTTTTGTTGTGCAAGTGTAATTAGAGATTAAAATCCTTTTAAAGACATTTAAAATCACAATATTATAAACACGGTTTTTGCGTTTCATATTTATGTACCTTAAGTAACTTAAACTATGTCTTTAGAAATTAATTTTCAAAACTGCAAACATACTGAAATATATTTTAAAATATCACTTTATTTAAGGAAAATAAAATTTGAGTCATTGCTTTAAGTCTAGAAATGAATGAGGTAAGATAAGCCATTTTTTCTTAGATTGTATTACTTGAAGCAATTTGTTAGGTATGAGGCAATTCAGAGTAAATGGTTAAATGTTAAAATAAAATCTAAAGAATATCATTACAGAGACAAAATTTTCAACTATTATAATTAATTATCAACACATTAGTAATAAAAAAAGAATCACTGGGCAGGTCTCACTAAACTGAGTCATTTACTTTCTTCAAAAAAAGTCAGCATGATGAAATGAACAATAATCTCTATAAATCACCAAATAGTCATTCAGCTTTGGTAGGTGAAGAAATAAAAATCACCAGGTATTTACTTAAGTCTCTGTTATGTGTAAAGCAAGAATATGAAATAAACACAACACAATAATTGCTCAGTAAAGGGAATAAAAGAAGTATACAATCATATCTTGTGATAAAGTAACGTCATTGCTTCTGAGAGTTACAAGCTTTATTGGGTAGAGATATACACAGGTAAAAATAAAACAATACATTTGAAGGAGATCTGTGAACCAGTTTTAACTGAGCAGGAGCTGTTCAGGATAAGTTTTATGGACAAAGTTAGTTACTGTCCAGGTTTAAAGACTGGATAAGATTTTGATAGATAACAGGAGTATGGCTTTATTCCATAGTAACTATCACTCAGTTCCTTGTGGAAGACAGTCCACCATGCCTTTCACATACATTATTGTCATTATTCTCAATTTTATCAGGTAAAGAAACTTAAGTTCATTTGCTGGTCTACACGAATATTGCTGGTTAGTGATTGATTCAGGATTTGAACCCAGAGATGGGTTTTCTGCCCAAACTCTTTCATATTAGGTTGGCTAATGTTAAATAAAAATCTAAGGATAATATCACAGGTTGTACAGAGTCTTACCCGGCAGCCTGATAGCTCTGACTTGGGTTGTTTTTGATGTAGAATTTTGTAGGTTCTAGTAACGAAAAATCAGTCTGGTAGTTGTGTCTAGAATACATAGGAAGCTCCTGTTTCCATCTTGGGGTTATATGACAGGGATTTTTTTTTAAGCTGGAAGACATGAAAAAATAAAGGATGATAGGATTAAAAGATGTTTTAAAGGAAGATTCGAAAGCATTAGGAAATTAATTAGACCTAGAAATCATGCAAAGATGAAGAAAATCAAAATGATTATCATATTTTAAGGCAGCAGGTTTGGGGAATCATGACACCATGACTACAAACAGTAATTAAGGGAGCAAATGAATTTTCACAGAAAAAAATATGTTGAAACATTTAAGGCGTTGCTGCCAGTCTGTGAACTGTACCAGCTTGCACACTCCATATGCGCATCTAAACCTGAAATTCCCCAACCCCCAGGATACAGGGTGTCAGAAACATTGTCTTCCACAAAGCCAGTCACTGGAGCCAGAAAGTTGGGGCCCATTGACTGTGGAACTGTGAATAGTTCAGTCAGATGGAAAGTTGAAGACTCTGAAGTGGAGAAAGCAGGAAAGGTTGGCAATAAAAACTGGGGAATCTTTCCATCAATATTATAGTTGAAGCTATAAGGTTGGTTACAGTTTGCAAGGAAAGGAGCTTGGCATAGGATCAATTGGAAATGCTCTGTCTCCTATGCTTTCCTTATCTTTGAAGTTTTTTAAATCTCTTAGGTTTTGTACCAGTTTTTTTCTGGTACTCTTTTGGTCCAGAAAGTACTTTTCATTATAGGGAAGTTTCACCTTTTTTTTCTTTAAACATTTTCTCTTCTATTCTCTATATTCAGGTGCACAATTTGTGCGTGTGATGATGTCATTTGTGATACAGTATTTACTGTCTTCTATGCACCCATTTCACTGAGTTTGCTATTTTCCATTTTCTCTTGTATAAATACTTATACATTGAATCCATTTCCTTTCATTGATTTTTCAGTTGAATTTAATCAATCTTTGTTATTTTTGACCTGAATTTCATCTATAATAGTTCTCTTTTTCAGTTTCTTATCTTAAGCTCATAACATTTGGTACCTTTTGTTCTTTCTCTTCTTTATGAAAGTGAACTTTTTATCTCTTGTAGGTTTTTTGTGCTCTCTCTTTGAAGAGAAACAGCACTCTGAAATTCTTGGAAAATATAGTGAACTATATAATTGATCTATCTGGATACTTTTTTGGTTTTTACATCTTCTTTTCAAAATAAAGGCAACAGTATCTAGGTTGTTTTATAACAATACAGGAAGAGGCCAAGTCAAATAAGGTGTAGTCATACCCATAATCAAATTTAGACTGCTGTTTTAAACACTGTCTCAGAATATTTGTTCTGATACTATATTTGTTTTGTCTACTACCAATTTTGTGGCATGCCTCCTCTCATTTTCATGTGTGATTTTTCGAGAATCTTTCATATCAGAGGTTCTCTGGGAAATGATACAGTGATTCATGTCTTTGTCTTTTATCCCCTTTCAACACCAGAAATCTGCTATGTTTAGATTTGGTTGTCGATCATAAGAATGACGGGTTCTTTCTCTTTAGTTCAACATTCTCTATTCTCGGCTCTTTGAAATCAGATCTTTGCTGAGTCATGGCGGTGGATATTGGTAGCCTGTCCAAGGTTTGAGTTCTGAGAATTTTTTTTTCTTTGTTTTTACTTATCTGTCAACATCTTTTTAAAATCCAAAGTCTCTCACGTATTTGGCATTGTGGTCATACTTGGTGGTCTCTGGCTGTGATCCTTTCTTTTGTTTCAAATGCTTTTTTCCTTCCTTTTGTGCTTTTTATTTCTAGGGTTGTAAAGGAGAGAAGATAGTCTGAAAAATGTTCACACTCTTACAACCTTCACCAGAAATCCCTCTTGATTTTTTTAAAAACACAATTTGATCACATTTATTTTCTTAAGTTCTTCAGAGGAAGAAGATTAACACATTTATCATAAAATAAAAGTATGTCTCTTAGCTGCATGGATGTATATGATATGATCCCGCAAGACCTCTGTAACCTCATCGTGTTCCACTTTTCCCTCCTCCTCTATTTGATTTTTAAGATCTTTAATAAGCATACCACTTGTTTCATGGTACTTATATACTTATTCATTTATTCTTATTTTCTGAAATCTGACTGTCTTTTCAAATTTCTATTTAACTTTTAGGACCAACAACATTTTCTCAGGGAAATCTTCTCTGATGTTACAATATAAATTAAGTTCATTATGCTAATCTCTCTTCGCTGGCCATTTTTTCCTCTTAATATCACCAAATAAAATTTATAAATTCATGTTTTCTCTTAGTATTTTGTTATCTAAATTGTACACTCCAGGAGGTCTTGGGGCTTTGATCTATTGATTAAGTGAGTGAATGATGAAAAATGAGTATAAGATGCAGGATTCTGAAAACTAACTGTTCAGCTTTTACTGAATCTTAAATGTACTGGCCTATTGGCCTCTTAGTGCTTTTTTCCAATACATAGATCTTAGAATTAATAAAACATAGACTTATTAAATATTTGTTATGCCCCATGCATACTGTCAAACAATTTAAGTGAACAACAGTTTACTAGTTAACTAGTATTCATCAGGCACAGTGGCAGGTGTTTTATATACATTAGCTTTCATAATATAATAAGCTATCATTAAAATTTTAAAGATAAGAAAACTAAGACTTACAAAGTCATTCAACCAAAACTGAGGAATCATTTGGATTTCTACTGGATGATTGCATATTTAACCAAATTATACTTTCTTTTCATAACAAATAAAAAGTTTAAGTGAACTTTCTAACACTTTATTTATGGAAAATAACTTATCCTTTTGAAAATGCCATGCCATTAAAAATCATATTGCTTTTACTGATATCTAGAAGATGTGTATTAATAATGTGGCTAGACAACAAATAATACACTTATCAAAATTGTGGAGACATGTGAAAATTGGTTTTTATTTAAGAATTATTAAACAACTTGAATATTTCAGTCACAACATAAAATGCCCTTTCTTCCTTAATATTTATATTAACTACTCCTTAATTCTTTTGGGCCACTGGCACAGCTTACTACAAACTAGAAGGCTTACCTTCAACACAAATGTATTCTCGAAGCTGGGAAGAACAAGACACAGGTGCTAGAAGACTTGGTGTTTGAGGAGGGCCTGCTTTTTGGCTTACAGAGGGCGTATTTTACCTCTGTGCCCACACTTGGAAGGCACAGATGAACCCCTCTGGACCTTTTTGTATAAGGGCACTAATGCACTTGAACATTCTACCCTCATTTTATAATCATCCCCCAAAGTCTTTGCCTCTTAATGCTATCATTTTAGGCTAGGACTCTAACATAGGAATTTTGAGGGGCCTTAAACCATCAGGCTATAGTGCCCTCCAATCTAACCTGCCTTTTCAATGTGAATGCAGTATTGTTTTCTTTAGTCTCATGGAAGCGTGACAGGGAGCTAAACCAAACTAGAGATTTAAAATTAAAAATTTTCTACTTCTTAAAATTTTAGTTCTAATTTTTTCCTATTTTTGAGGAGTTAAACTAAAAGAAAAGCTCAGCTTTTGATTATAACCAAGAGAACCAAATTTAATTTGAAAAAGAATGTCCTTGACTATAAATGAATATCATTTATATTCACTGTGTAGCAAAGGTTGGCCTCTAACTTGCAGCGATCTTCCTGTCTCAGCGTCCTGAGTGCTGGGCTTACACATCTGGCAAGACTTACACTGTGATGGAAACTAGTGATACAATCATAGCTATGAAAGTATTTGAACACCTCTAGAGAGAAAATGGCTTCAAATTGGGGTTGGATTGAAAGGTGCTGCTCTCTCAATATTAGGAAATACATGAATTCTATCCAGTTTGGGGGTCAAAGATGAAAAATATAGTTTAAAAATGGTTTAAATATAGTTTCATTAGATATCAGAAAACTAAAGATGACTGTGATATTTAGACTTGTATGAACACGGTCAGAGTAAACAAGGAGCATAACAGGATGGCTATTGGGAAACAGGAAAGACATTCAGACAGGAAGGGGAACAGGAGGGAGGAGGGGGAAGGGAACAAAGTGAAAGGAATAAGGAGCCTACGAAGAAAAAGTTGAAACAAAGCTTTTGTAAGTGGGAAGGGGAAGAAAGATTGAAGAGGAGGAAAATGGCAAAAATGAAAAGATATTTTATGTACAGGAACAAATTTCCTATTATGGGTGTGATCAATGTGTATAACAAGTATGTAGTAATAAAAATATACAATTTTTAAAACTAAAAAATTACTGAAAGTTTGATACATGAATGTATATATATTTAATAAGACATTTGGAAAAAGATAATAAAGTATAGAAAAAATATTTAAATAGTATTAGCTTCGATAAATATGTGTCTCATTAAAAATGGTTACCTATTACCAAACAAAAGAGAAAAACGTTAGGAACACAATGGGTCATTCTAGTGCAAATACAGCTGTATGAAGTTGAAAGTACATTCAGGACCAGGGATTTAGCTCAGTGGTGGTACTGCCTGCTTTGCAAATTGCAAGGTCACAAGTTCAATCTCTAGTACTGCAAACAAACAAACAAATAAGTAAGAAGTAAGTAAATAAATAATGTTCAGAATTATAAAAGATTATGTACCTCAAGATACAGTAAAATAGAGCATAGTTACCAAATTTTTAAAAGAAAAAGAAAACAGGTGTGATATCATCAAAAGTGAAAATTTCAGGGAGTAGTTCTTTTTTTTTTTCTTTTTGAGACAGGGTCTCCTTTGTAGTTCAGGCTGGCTCTGAGCTCACTAGGTAGCCCAGGCAAGCCTGGAACTCAGCAATCCTCCTGCCTCTGCCTCCTGAGTGCTGGGATGACAGGCGTGAGCCACCACGCCCGGCATTGTATGTGGTTACCGGAATCAAACTCAGGACCTTGCGCTTGCGAGGCAGGCGCCGGAACCACTGAGCTAACCCTCCAACCCAGGGAGTAGTTCTTATGAAGATGAGTGAGAAATAAGAAATATGTTTATAATATTTTTTAATTATCTGGATACCATATTTATTTAAAAATATTTATTGTTATCCTAATTTACTAAAGTGTTAAAAGCATGAACTAAAATTTTGAAAGTTACTTATACAATTGAGGGAAAAACTATATTTATACTGTGTTTATAATATTTTTAAGGTAACTTCTCTTTATAATTTTCAATGAAATGACTTTCCCATTAATTCATTTTTCCCCTTCCTCTTTGAAAATCAGTATAACTTTAGGTGTACCTGGCCTTCCTATGGATTAATTTATATGAAACTACATTTTTTCTAAGTTAAACATCATCATATATTGGCAGTTACATATGGTTCAATCTGGGTCATTCCTTTATGACCCATTAACATAGATATATAGATAAAGAAATTCAAAATGAGGTGTATTATGTCATACTGCTTGTTAGTGGCAAACCTAGTACTTTGATGTGTGTGGACACACACACACACACACACACACACACACACACACATATATATATATATATTTTTTTTTTTAGACAAGGTCTTGCTTTGTAGTTCAGGCTGGCCCTGAGCTCACTATGTAAGCTCACTATGTAAGGCCCAGGTAGGCCTTGAATTCAGCAACCCTCCTGCGTCTGCCTCCCAAGTGCTGGAATTACAGGCTTGAGCCACCACATGGGGCATTGTGGTATGTGGAGTTGGTGGCTGGTGGCATGAGTCACCACACCCAGTATTGTTGTATGTGGTTACCAGGGATTGAACCAGGGACCTTGCGTTTGCTAGGCAGATGCCAGAACCACTGAGCTAAATCTCTGGTGCCTGATGTGTATAATTTAAAGCTTCTACTACATTTTACTGTAATCATGAATGGCTACTGCTTAATTGGAACATGTATATTCTTTATAGGCACTAAAAATAATGTCATGCCAGCAGAGTGCTCTGATAATTAAATGAGCAAAGAGATGAATTACAGTGTATCACAAATGATCATTTATTTTTCCATACTGACCTGTGAAAGTAAATTTTAAAACATCACAAAGAACTATATGGAGAAATAGAGAATTAGTTTCCTGTTTATCATTTGGTATAATGTTTAAAGAACTCAATACACTGTAACAGTTGATCAGATTTTTCTTTCATACTTTCTTTATAAATAACTTTATTAGTGACCTTCTGGTATGCTGCATTTAGTCTAAGGTGGATTTATTATAGCATATATAAAAAATGTTAACACATTACATAGATCCTTGGTACAACTGGTTTAAAAGAACATAAAATGGTCAAGGCTTTCTTTTTTCAAAGCAAATCTTTTTTTTAAATGTATTTTTAAAACCTGTACTTGTTGGTCCCAAACCATGAATTAAGTTACTCCTTCTGAAATAAAAGTAAATTTAGGTAAAAATTACCCACAAAATACTAGTTATGGTCTCTGTAAAAACTAGATATGGTGGCTGTAACTGTAAGTTGTAGACTTCCTGCTGTCATTTCTGGCCAGATTAAAGAGGGAACTTGAATTTTAACTCACTCCTATTGATTTGAGTGAGTAAATTAATCTTATTTAAAATCATTATCAGTTGGGAATTAGAAATGAAAAAGAGTTGTACTGGAATGGGAATCTTACTAAGGCTTATAAAGAAAGGTTGGAATTGCTATGATGTCTAATATCTTAACATTTGTTTTGCAAGGGTCCACCTGGTCCAGCAGGTATCCCAGGTCCATCAGGAAAGAGAGGGCCACGGGTAAGTAGACAGGCTCCATTTCTTGCTAGATGTGAGAATCAGTAACTTTTCCATATTTTTTCTAGTATTGTATGATGTATACTTCCTCTGGAAATCTGCCTGGACTTTCAAATTTACCTTTACTTTTGCCAATTCAAGAGTTTAAGAACGCATGCGATGTGTGTTTGAGTATAAACAGCCAGCCAAAGAATTCCCTTTGAACATGTGCAAGGAAGAACATCCAATTCATAGATTAGTGGCTGTCCTGGTGCTACTTGTAACATTATTCTTAGTTATAAAGAGATCTGAGAGATGTAAGGTGAAGTTCATTTGGGAAACAAAGAGGACAGAGCTGGCTAAAAATAGTGCATTCCTGGGTTACAGAGTGGAAAATGCCGGACAACTGACTAGGAGGAAAATGCCTTTAGGGAAAAACCAGCTTTAAGGATCAGCAGTTGTTTCTCACATTACACAGATCCAGTGAAAGATTTATTGCTATATTAGAATTAGTTTCTTTCAAGCTTAAAAACAGTAAATGTGAGTTGTTTTTTTGTTTTGTTTTGTTTTGTTTTGTTTTGTTTTGTTTTGTTTTGTTTTGTTTAGATAGCGTCTCGCTTTGTAGTTCAGGCTGGCCCTGAGCTTGCTATGTAGTGCAGGCAAGCCTGGAACTCAGCAATCCTCCTGCCTCTGCCTCCCGAGTGCTGGGATTACAGGTGTGAGCCACCACGCCCGACACTGTGGTATGTGGTATTGATTGCTGGTGGGCATGAGTCTCCACGCCCAGCATTGTATGTGGTTACTGGGGACTGAACTCAGGACCTTGTGCTTGCGAGGCAGGCGCCAGAACCACTGAGCTAAATCTTCAGCCCTAAATGTGAGTTTTTACTAAAGATAGGTTTTTCTTCAGGGAACTAGAAAAAACTGGAGTAATGTAAAGATAAATGAAAATGCCTTTTATATAACCCACTTTATTTTTATGCTGTATTATTTATCATACAAAGAATATAAAATAAAATTGACTTAAATGACTGCTTTAAGTTGTCTATATTAGTCTTTATTACTATCAGTTGTCTTGCAAAGTTGTGGCCTAAGGTAAATTTCTCCTTAGCTGATGATTTATCAAGCCTTCGCATCTCCCTTCTGAACCTTGCCTATTCTTCCCTAGCACTGGACCCGTTTCCTTCCTCCCCCTGTCTCTTCAGGAAGATTTGGGGCCTTCCCTTTTCAGGGAAGGAAGGGCCTAACTTTTCACTGGGTCCCTGCTCTACTACTAAGGTTGCTTTTCCCACAGGATGACCTTCAGGTTCTAATCTCCAACTATTCTCTCAGTTTCCTTCCCTAATTTTCTTTTTCTCCCCTTTCATTTGTCCGGTCCTCGTTCCCTTTAAGAAAAAAAGGATAGTTCATCTCCAAACTAGCTAGTATCACTGTGTTCCTAATATCATCCCCTTTAATCAATTATTTAACTTGAAAGTTACAATTTCATACTTTTCCTCTCCCGAAGTTATATCACATTTTGCCACAACCAAAGTTACTCTTTTGAAAATCCCAAGCTTGTGTGCATATTAATTTTTCCTAAAATTCTGTCTTTACTGTTGCACTACTAAGCTTTGTGAAATAGCTGATATGATTTTTTGAGGGTTGTTTGACATGTTATAAAATCTAATTTTTTCCCTAGTTTTCATCGTGCTAGACATGCTTTCAACATAGTATTTACATTACTGACACCTCTGTCTTTCTGAAACACTTTGCTTGCTGCATAATACAAAATCAAAGAGAAAAATAATTATCAACTCTACGTTCTATGTTTAGATGAAGGTATGGCTACAGAGTACAGTGGAATACAAAACCCAAATATATGGGTCTGGAAACCGGGAAGGTTTTTCTGGAAGGGATATATATATATAATATATATATATATATATATAATATATATATATATAATATATATATATATAAAATATATATATTTTTTTCCCGGAGGGGATTCTCAGTTTTACTACTTACTTGTTATAGTACCTTAGTCTTCTCATTTGTAACCACCTTGCAGGATTGTTATAAAGATCAAAAATGATGATATAAAGCATACAATCCCTTGCACAAGAATTAAGTATCCAGTAAATCAAATTGATTTTTTAAATTCAAATTATGTCAAGGATCAGTAAAATACAAATTAACAAATGTTTCTGGAGTGGACAATATATGCTAAGTACTGCTCTAGTGATATAAAGAGACTCTCTACAAAGACTTGGTAATCCCATAACTTAATAGCATATTTCATGAAACAATTCAAATAGTAATAAGATATTTAAACAATGGGTTAGCAAGGTCCCAAGGCAATATACAATTAACTGGGAAATGAATTTTACTTGCAGTAGTTCCTATAGAAGTTACTAGGTGAGGTAAATTGCTGGGTACTAGTGTGGTCAGGGTTTAAAAATGAGAGGGGAGGGCCGGAGATTTAGCTCCGTGGTTCCGGCGCCTGCCTTGCAAGCGCAAGGTCCTGAGTTCGATCCCGGTAACCACATACAATGCTGGTGTGGTGACTCATGCCCACGAGCAATCAATACCACATACCACAGTGCGGGGCGTGGTGGCTCACGCCTGTAATCCCAGCACTCAGGAGGCAGAGGCAGGAGGATTGCTGAGTTCCAGGCTTGCCTGGGCTACATAGCTCAGAGCCAGCCTGAACTACAAAGCGAGACCCTGTCTCAAAAAAAAAAAAAATGAGAGGGGATATCAAGTGATGCTTGAAGAATGATTTAGAATGGTGTACGGAGGAAGGTGAGTGGTGCGAAGCCCTCGTGAAGGAGACAGGAAAGGCAGAGTCCACGGTGAGGGACATCGCTAGGGGTCATCACTCCTTTGCTGATCTCTGCAGGGGAGTGGGCCCATAAGCGGGCTGCTGGGGCTGGAGGTAATGTGAATACGCCCCACCGCGACAGGCTGTTGACAAGGGAAGTGAACATCTTGAGGCCATGCATGAAACAAAACGAAAGCAGTTTTCCTGTATAATTAGTATAGTTGTCTTTGGACATATCCAAAATCTTAGAATGAAGAATTTTTAGGGGAAAAAATTATATTCATTTGAATTAAATTATGTTTTAAACATTTACTTGAAATAAATACTTATTTGTCCCTGTATTTATCAGTTCTAAGAATAATAAGACTTTTTCATAATTTTCAGGGTATGCAAGGACCACATGGAAATCCTGGATTACCTGGATTACCTGGCCCAAAGGTAAATCATTGATAATGAGATTGCACGATTTTTTTTTTACTTTTAGAAGGCCCTTCACTTTTTTTTTTTTTTTTTTTTGAGACAGGGTCTAGCTTTGTAGTTCAGGCTGGCCCTGAGCTCACTATGTAGCCCAGGCAAGCCTCGAACCCAGCAATTCTCCTGCCTCTGTCTCCGAGTGTTGGGATTATAGGCATGAGCCACCACACCTGGCAGTAGTACCTTATTTTCATGAGATTAAAAAATCCATTCTGTCTAGGGAGCTTTTAGAAATTTTCTCAGCATTTAAAAGTAAAGCTAAGAAAATAAGGTATGTTATCTTATTAGTTTAAAATAATTTTATTTAAAACCATTTAATGTGTATGATGAACTACATCTTACACATGACTCACCAAGTGTTTTATTATAACTCTTATCTAGGGCCCCAAAGGAGATCCAGGATTATCCCCAGGTCAAGCTGTTTCTGGAAAAAAGGTATTTGCTGCAAAATATAATCATGGTTATACATTTTGAGTACTTAAAAATCATTTTCATCTTTTAAAGTACAGATTTTATTGTATCATACAGATAACAGAAAACTTGATTTTTATGAAGGAAGAACTATTTGAAGAATTAAGTAAATTGTGTACCATCAATTTAACTTAGTGATTTAAATCTTAATAATTATTTCATTGAATTTCTATTATGGCCTGCCATTTCACTACCTGCCAATCAGGGGCAGGTGGTGTGAAAAATCAGAGCAAGATACAATATTAAGGTCAAATATTTTGTTGCTAATATAAACAAACAATACTACATAAATCCCAATGCTATTTTACATCATTTTAGAAGTTTCACATATTTTTTAATTGTTTAATAACTCTGAAAAGTCATCACTAACATTTTCTAATTGAATGAATAGGTTTGATGAATTTTAAGTGGCTCATCAGATAGATAGTAAATGGCAGAGTCAACGGCACATCCACATTTTTGACTTTTAGTTCAGTATGCTTTTCATGTGATCATAGGACTTGGAAAAACAAACACATATACCTTTGGGTAAAAACTGATATTTTAAAATAAAAATAGCAACACAATTTTTCTTGGGAAAGGACACAGTTTTCCAGCAAGGACAAATACAAATGAAGTTTTTAGAAAGACATTCGGGAAGCTTCATTTAGATATGCAGTTGATAAATGTGGTATGATTACAAGGTATTTCTGTGTACATGGTATATCTTTACAAACATAGAATCCCTGAACAGTTATGGGAATTCCTGGCTCGAACTCTCATCTTTTAATTGGCTTACAGAAACTGTCGTAAACTTTACAAAAAAATTACACCATAATAATGGACTTTACAGATAAATTCTCAACAAATAAATCCCTGAAAATTTTTAGGAATTTTATTGCTGTAGGAGAAATGAGCTGCATCTAAGCAACTTGTAAAAGGATGGAAGTTTATTTCTAGAAATAGTATTTTCATTGATCTTTTAGTTTTTACAAGAAAAATATACTGTAATTGAGAAAGAAGTACAAATTCCATCATTTAAAATCTAAATACAGTGCATTCACTTTCCTACTTATAAATTAGATTTGCTTTAAATAAAACTTCTAGTTTAAACTTAAACATTTATAGCATCGCTGACTTTTCTCCTGCAGTTTCTCTGCTCAATGTATAGTATTATTCAGTTTGAGAAATGACATTTGTACCTTATGTTAGCCTTTTTTTTAACTTTTTTTTTTTTTTTTTTTGAGACAGGGTCTCGCTTTGTAGTTCAGGCTAGCTCTGAGCTCACTGTGTAGCCCAGGCCAGCCTCGAACTCAGCAATCCTCCTGTCTCTGCCTCCCGAGTGCTGGGATTACAGGCGTGAGCCAACATGCCCGGCTTTTTTGTAACTTTCTGAGTTGCTCATATCCTAACAAGTTAGTACTTCATTGGAGAGTTACAAAAAGACCTAGAATATAATAGCATGCTGCTATCAAACTATTATTATAATCCATGTTTTAAAACTGACAGATATATTTCTAAAATGGTAAACTTTAAGCCATGCATGATGATGTATATTTGTAATCCCAGCACTTGGGAGGCTAAGGCAGGAGGATCACTGCAATTTTGAGTCCAACTTGGGCTACATACTGAGTTCAAGGCCAGCTTCAACTAAAGAGTGAGACTCTGTCTCAAAAACAAGTAAAATAAATAAAATGGTAAACTTTAAAAATAATCTCTTAGAAATATTTGTGTTACACTGAGTTCAAATATATTGAGGAAAGAGATTAAGTGTACAAACACAGTCTGAATACAAATAAAACATAAATATTAAATTGGAAGGAGCAGAGAGATTGGGAAAATTTTTTTTAGTTATTTAGCCATTTTTACAGTGAATGTAAGATCAGTGATGAAACAACAGAAGAAATGAAGGGGCTAGTTCTCCATGGAACAAACACTAAGTAATATATATAATAAATCATATATAAAGTTGAAGCCCTTTTGAGACTTCAAGTGCATACATATATACTGTAATTTTTCCTTTCCCATAAGAGAAACAAAGCACCATTGTCATCATCTGAAAAGCTAAAATTAATATTAGAACAAATGGAAAAACCACCTCCTCACTGTTGACACCAGAAACATTTCTTTCTCTTCCAGTTGTTTAATATGACAAGTAATACACTGAAAAGTAAACAAAATGTAAAGTTATTAAGAAGTCTCCTTAGTATTGTTACCTAAATACTCTAATTCATTCATTTACTCATTTTTGGTGCTAGTTACGAACCCAGGGCTTCTTGCATTATAATCATGAGGCCTCACTAATGGAGCTAGGCTTCCAATTCCTCTTTTTATCTTTCAAATAAAATATGTTATTTTTCACCTGAAATAATTATAATTCTGTTACAGCATAAAGAGGGGGAAAAAAGGTAACAAAATACATACCTCGAGTAAACTAATTCAAGATGATTCATCTCTGCTTTCTTCTATACTCTTTTTTACTTTCCCTTGTCAATTCATGTGGCTTCCTCTGTCTCTCTTGGTACTACTACACACATATAGACTTGATACATTCTTCCTCCAATGGGGTAGCAAGTCTTCACCATGGTGGGAAAAAAAGGCCATACTCATGAAGTTTATTGGGGCCAAACATGTTGACTTGCCAATAAGCTTTAGCTCTAATATACCTGCTCCTAGGTGCACATTCTGAACTTCTGGACCATAGAAGAGAGACATCAGCACCTTCTGGAAATGGTTTTCCTTGGGCCTGTCAGGTGGAGCCAGCTATGCTGTCCACAAACCTTGAGATCCCATCAAGTCTGGGTCTTTACTGAAAAGTGCATTTGCCTTGTAAAGTTTTGCAGAATGAACCCTTTAGATGTTTTTGAACAGAAAGGAACTTGGAAAGTAAATAAATTTTATTTATCTTATTAGTTTAAAAGAGAAAAAGACTGAGAAAGAAGAAAGGAATGGAGGTGGAAAAGTATAATCCAGGTATCTGATACTCCAAGAGGTGTTTGTGGGGGTGTCTCAGAGAGACCGCAAGAAAGCTGTGAAACAAAGTAGCACATGAGCTAGATTTTGAAGATCAACACTGAATGTAGTAAGCTCTTGATGTCTAAGATTAAAGGGAGTTTCTATTCTCTTTCTTGAAAGCAAATCTCTGTGCTTTGTTTCTAGGGTGATCCAGGCCTTTGTGGATTAATGGGGCCACCTGGTTTGCAAGGAGAAAAGGTATGATGTAGTATTACTTTGACATGTTGGGTGTCAGGTGGAACTGGGTGCTTTTCTACTACTGCAATCTGGTTTCAAAGTTGAGACAAAAATTATTTTAAATTCCTTTTCTTAGAAAAGAAAATTAAGGTTAAGACTGCTATCTTAATCCAGAAAAATGATGCCCATAAAAAATAGAAACTTAGAAAAAAAATAAAAGACCCTTCAGTTAATTATAGGCACAAAATTCACACTCAGAAGAAAGTGAACGCATTAGTGGTATAGTGGTCAGCATAGCTGCCTTCCAGAAAAAAGTGAAAGATGAAGATAGATATTGAAGTTTTCTCCCTTTTAAAATATATTCTCTCATAACTGTGTTTTAGCAACTCACTCTTCTATTCTGCTCATTCCAAAGTCCCCATCTCTGTTCTGGATCCCACGAGGAAATGCTTGTGGGGTCCCGATTCTGAGTACGCTCTGTTACATACGTTGATTTTATTTGAATTCTTCCTATCTCTACTATCTCTAAGCCCAAAATGACTTTGATGCCTGCCTTTTTCACTCAATTGACCACCATTATTTTTAAATAGCAACTTTTTAGAAGAGTTCCATAATTGCATAATTCTAGCACGAATTTAAGCAAAAAGGGAATTTAGCAATAACTGAATTGAATATCATCATTTTATCAATGTGAAAACTCACGATAGGGCCAGTAAGTGGAAAAATCAGATCTAGAACTCAGTCTGCTTGTTTTGTTTGTTGTTAGTAGCAAAGTAAAATGAAACAAATAAATGTCCCATAAAATATTGTTTTATTTAGGCTCTTTGATTGCAAAAAATGGAGGTTTAGTCCATCTCAGGGAAGAGAATGAGCTATTTGAGTCCTCTTATAGCATGAAGGGAAACACATCACATGAAATCTAAAAATAGGTGCTACACAGTGATTAGGTCTCATAGAGACAGGCTTCGATTCCAAGCACCTCTGATGATCTTAGCAGAGTAACTTTGTGGATGCTTTACATATGGTTTTGCTAGTATTCCTGTGTTCTCCATGCATCTGCCTTTTGATGTCACCTTGCTTTTCCTTTGACAACTTCTTTTCTCAACATAATTTCTTCTTACTTTTAATTTTTATCTATGTTTTGATTTCCTAGTTGTGTCTCAATGCCCCTGATTTTTCCTCTTAACCTTTTGTTTTTAATGAATTCTTCCAGCTACTACTTGCCACTGCTAAGTACTTGTATTTTTCTACTACTATTTTTAGCAGTTAAAGATATTTTTTTTAAAACAAAGAGAATTTGATTGGCCCAGCTTACTTTTATTTAGGCAAAATTTTTTTCATTCCAACTGACCTTGTAGGCTACTGGACAGTGTTTGTATTTTCGTTTCTTAGATTAAACATCAAGCTCTGTGGCTAAGATGAGATAAGAAAGATTTCATGAAGAACAGAGCATGCCTGCATAGTGCTGCCACTATCAAGCATCCTGGCTGAAGAAAAATCCCTTGAAAGGGAATTGTACATGTGGAAGTTACCATGATTAACAGATACCTTTCACTGTTAGAAAGTGCTGATCAGAAATACAGGTGGGGTCCAGAGAAAATGAAGGATGTTGCTAGACTGAAGGAATCACAGAAATAAAACAAGAAGTGAACACATACTTTCATAAAGCACAGTGAAGGGCAGAGGCAAGCAACAGAGTTTCTGTCACCTTCTTCTCAGGCTCCGTAGCCTGTCTTCCAGGAAGCTGTGAGCTCTCAGTCTCCTTGATCTGTTGCCTCAGCCCAGCGGCCACTGCCACTGACTTTGTGCTGAAAATGTTTTTGTAAAAATATCCTGTTAAGGAAAGAAAAAAAAAAAAAAAGGAAAACTTTAAGCTTTATGGAGAATTTTGTTTGTGGAAGTTTGTATGTTCAGTTTGGACAACTGAGCACACTATGTTGTTTATTTTTTACTTGAGCTAATCTTCAGCTGTCTTTTGAAAAATGTGAAAGCTCAGAAAGAAACTGAAAGCCACTGGATCCATCAGATACTATTGGACACAAGAAGCGTGTAACTATGATCATACCACGAGTATTGAAATATAATTCTTTGTTCATAAATTTGAACCTGCTGATGAGAATTAAGACAGGTTGAGTCTGAAGATGAGAAAACTCAAAGCATACCAAGTAACTAGAGTGGCAAGTTGCTCAGTTCTTGAAAAGTCTATCAAGTTGGTACGATTCTACCTGACTTTGGTCAAGTTATTTACTCAGAAATCAGTTTCTTTGCCCGTGGAAACACTGAAACAGTACTGGCCTTAGATTATTGCAGTTACAATTACATATTCAGAAATGGTGGGCTATGCTTGCTGCATAACGCAGTGAAATATTTATTGGTTACCTTCTTTCCTTTTTTACCACTTTATCATAGCTGTGTCCCTGATCGCTTTCTAATAGCTTAATCACAAAGGAATTGGCTCCAGAGAACAAGGCTTTTCCTCTTCCCTCTAAGCTCTTCTCCTTTTCCTTCCTTTTTACTAATATGCTACACAGAGATCTTTGTCTACAAACTTACTGCTTTCTTACTTTTTTCCCGTCTTTCCTTGGGTTTCCGTCTCAGCCTAGTTTCGTTGCAACAATATCCAAGGTTGTGTAATTTGTAAAGAAATGAGGTGTGCTTTGGCTTCAAAGGCCGAAAAGGCTAAAAGCACAGAGCTGGCATTTCTTGGGCTCTAGCAAGGACCTCAAGCTGCTCCCACTTACGATAGGCAGCGGAAGGGTGAAGGAGCGAAAGGCACAGCCGGGCTCCACCGTCTCAGCACAGTTAGTGGGAATGCGACGGGGGCGTGTGGGCTGCTGACGTGTTTGAACGACGGCTCAGCGCCCGTGAGTTGCAGCAAGGAAACCACCTCCAAACCGTCGCAGTTCACAAAAGACCTCTCTAAGCATTTCAGTGTCGTTTTAATTTTAACGTACTCATGCTTTTAGAGTTACCCCTTTGTATTTCAAATAGGCTTCCCTTCTCATTTCTTTGTAGTTCTACTAAAGCACCGTTTTCTTCTTTATCCATTAGTCTGAATTCTTCCCTCTTGATAAACCCACAGTAATTAATCCTGAGTAATTCTTTGACCCCATCGGGCTATATGCTACCACCCTAAAAACTTTTTGTTTGCAACATACTATTCGGACTTTTAAGAATTTGTGAACCATGGTTTACTACAAGCTGTTGAGTTGGGTTTTGTTCAAAATCCCTAGGAGGTTCTGAAGAAAAGAACTTTTTTTTATTCCATTTGGTGCCTGAAAAAATCTAGAAAACAAAAGGTGACTTCACTGATTGTTGAACAATTCTGTGAAGCTCTGAAGTCTGCCTTTATTTCTTTAGTTCTACCCTTTCTTTTTAGTTTCTTCCATTTTGTTCATAAAAGAAGATCTCTCCATAAGGATAACTTTGGGTGTCAGTAATAGAGGTTAAGTTTTAATTTTGCTGTTACTTGAAAAATATTTTCATTGCTAACTTCTTAGTCTTTATGGACTTCTGATAGATCTGTGAGCAGCATTTTTCATTTAATTATCTCAGGAAGTCTGAGAACAATGAGTTAGATTACAGAAACTACCTGGATATGGTCCAGTTTTTCTTTTTTTTAATTATTTGAATCTTTGTTGGTACATTATATATACATGTCATGATCACACTCAATGTTGAGAATTTGTACCAGTGTATGACACAATTTAATTCTCATTTTTCCCCTACCCACCCTACAACCCACCACCCCCTCTCTATATAAGCTTTGTTTTCCTTTTTTATTACATCACATTTTTTCTTTCTCCTTGTTACCCCTATTCCTGATTTCCCTTTGAATATTTTCTATTTCACAATATCTATCATATATTCTAGAACTCATTTACATCTTCAGTTTCTCATATCAGAGAAAAGATATGATATTTACACACCTGTGACCTGTTTATTTCACTTATGTCCTGAAGATACATTCATTTGAGTATAAGTGACTCAAACTTACCATTCTTTATAGCAGAGTAATACTCCACTTTATAGAAAAACCATATCTTCTTTATCCATTCTCCAATTGATGAGCATTTGCATTGTTTAAACTGAGCTTCTATGATTACAAACAAGGTTTGCCTGAGAGTATTCTGTTCCAGCATTACTGAATTCATACCAACTTTTAAAAAGCCCCAGAAAACTAAGCCTACACGTTGCTAGATAGGCATCTTTTTACCATAAAACATCCTGGGTTCTATCATATGCTATCATTTCAGTTGATATTAAATTATTCAAATAACATGCAAAATTATCTAAATTATGAAATTTTAATATTTATTAGCAAGTGAGCTATTAAGACTAAATTCAATAAGAAATAAATCTAAGGGCCGGAGGGTTAGCTCAGTGGTTCCGGCGCCTGCCTTGCAAACGCAAGGTCCTGAGTTCGATCCCGGTAACCACATACATGTTGGACTCACGCCCACCAGCAATCAATACCACATACCACAGTGCCGGGCGTGGTGGCTTACGCCTGTAATCCCAGCACTCGGGAGGCAGAGGCAGGAGGATTGCTGAGTTTGAGGCTTGCCTGGGCTACATAGTGAGCTCAGGGCCAGCCTGAACTACAAAGTGAGACCCTGTCTCAAAAAAAAAAGAAATAAATTTAAGTGCATGAAATATTATTGATGAACAAATGATGAACCTTTCTTTAGTTACTTCACTTTCAGGCTATAGCTTTACTTTTCATAGTATATGTTCCTTTTTTCTTATAGGGACTTAAAGGACATCCAGGGCCTCCGGGACTCCGTGGTGAACAGGTAAGTACTACATCTACAGGGCTGGTGCCTTCACTGGTGAAAATACTACACAGGAAGGGAAGGGACTGTCTTGTTCACCTGCTTTTTCCATTTTTCTTCACAGTACTTCTCTTTCTGCAAGGTGACCTTTTAATTGCTTAGCTATAGATATTTTTGAAGAAGAATATTTAACAGATAATGCTTGGCAATTTTAGTTTCTTTATTTGCCTACCTTGTTTTAGAGCAATTGTTCTTAAACTCCTATAGTTAATAGGCCCCTTCGAAAAATCTTAAAAATGCTATAAAACCCATGAGACATATTCTCTGTCTCTTTTTCTGTCTCTGTCTGTCTGTCTCTTGCTTTCTGTCTTACACACACACACACACACACACACATACACACACCTGATGTTTTTGTACAATTTCAGGGATGTGTCTGTTCACTAAAGTATATCTATAACTATCAGTTCTCTAACACTTGCATAAGGAAATGCAAATAAATTTTAATAGCAATCCCATTGGGATAGTTTATACATGGTCTATGATATACATGCAGATTACTTAAAATCCAAAATAGTTTTGGTCTAGTTAGGTTTGAATCATGTTAGTCATCCTCTTTCACAGCAGAAAATATCATATAATAACAGGGTAGAGTCTTTTAATGCAGGAGATTTGAAACCAGTATGAGTAAAACAGAAGAGTTGGAGCTAAGAACTAATTTGATATATAACATTATTAAAAATTTAGCAAAGAGCCTCAGGAAGCCAGAAAAGCAACATCAGGAGGCAGTGCTTGGTTTTTGAAGGAAAAATACAAAGGAAGAAATGAAGCCAATTTTCTCTTTAACTCAGGTTAAGTGGGAAAATACATTGTTCATCTCGGAAACACAATTTTTCAAGATTACAAATTGCTAAACATGGTAAAGGAAGATATGTACAAGGTTCAATGTTAATATCCTGAAGATCAAACAAAGCTAAAAAGCATTTGAAGATTTATGCTGAAAAAAATATGAGAAGGATGGCAGGGATTAGTCCTTGAGAAGGAAAAAAATTCCTAGAATATCGCCTTGGCAGAAATGTGAAGATTCCAAGAAAGGAAACTGGATACTTCACAAGTCAGGGAAAAACTGGCCACATATTTGTACTGACCAGTTCTCCCACAACCTCTCTGTTCCCTAGTTCTATTAGTGTACATGTTATTTAAAATTGGCTTTAAAAGTTGGAAACTATATTTTGGTGTTAACTCATGCTTTCTATTTTATTTACTTCTGAAAAGGAAGGATAAACATTTGTATTTACTTTGAAAAACAAAAATAATTTTGCCTTTTTACTCTAAAAACACCGTGAACATTACAAGGAGCGGGACTGATATACTAGAAGACATTCACTTCTGAAACATAAATAAACAAATAGGCCAGCAAATATTTGGAAAGAAAATTATATCATCTTTGTGAGTTCTAGAAAATACTGCTAAATACAACTTTTAGTGCAATAATTGTTTATTCAGTATTTTTAGATATTTTAACTAATATCATGTTCAGCAACACTACACATATTTTAGTTAACCTTCACTTTTGAAGATATTCCTACATAATGTCCTATTTTTCTCCACCTAATAATTTCACAACCTAGTTATTATTTTTCCATTTTACTAACAAGAAAAACTGATATACATATGGAAAAGATCCATAGTACTAGTGCAGGGATTCTGAGTAAAATCTGGCCGATTTAAATGCATTATTTTGATGCTTAGACTGAGAAATGCATTATTTTGATGTTTAAACTGGGAAATGAGATTGGGACAGTCTTGCTAAATTCCTGATCCTGATTTATCAATAGGCTAGTAATATATACCTGTATCTTTGTTCTTCCATTCAATTTAAAGGTTTGAGTGAGCGAACTTATTTTTTAAATATGTTTTTAAGTGTAAAGTGCAGTTAGCCATGGTGTTGTTTCTTTTGAGTTTCTGTGGTTGTCGCTGTGATTTTGGGGTGTGGATGGCTTATAATTTATTTGTATTGATACAAAGATTAATGATATTCTAGTTTATTTTAGTATAACAAAAGTAGACATGAGTAGAATTCTTTTATATGCTAGAATGTGTTAGATCTCTGTATGTGAAAGACTACTTAAAATAAGATTTCACTTTTTCCTACTAACAGATTTGCTTTTTCTTGAGCTCCGTTAACCTTATTTGGCTAAAAAAGAATGAAACAGGATGGTCCTGGCATTAGCCAGATCATGAGCCATAGAATAAAAACAGCCTTTGAAACTTGTTTTCTTCCTTTCCACTGGCATAAGCAAGCAAAGATTTATGGACGTCTAGCCGTTGGCTTATGTATTTTGCAACTGGGTAGATCATAAAGAAAGGCAATTTTAAATATGCTGAAGCAAATCCTACCATAAGTCTTTCCTTAAGTATGATTGGAAGTTATTTTTACTTCAAACTCACACTAGGGAGACAGCCTTGAATGGTGGTCTCTGGGATTAGACTTGCTGATTTAAATCTCGGCTTCCCATCTACTAGAAAAGTTACCTTTGTCTAGTAACTTAAACATTTTATGCCTCATTTTGTCTCATATGTAATACAGGGATAATGATATCTGTCTTATAGGATTTTGACAGATTAAATAAGAAAATGCATATAGAATATTTGAAATAGTGCCTAGCGCACAATTAAACAGTGTTTTAAGACTATAAATGTTCTATGTAGTGACTGCTAATAGGTAATAATACTTCATAAACTTGATTTTGTAAATTCATTATAATCTCTCCATATATAGGTAAGAATTTGTTTATTCTATAATTATAGAGGTCTAGTGTTTATTGAAAGTGTATAAAAGGTCCCCATTGCTATCATATCTCTACCTTTGTTTCTTAAAATGTAGAATGGCTAAAATACTGTTTGCCTTATGAATTTAAAGTGTTAGGCATATAAAACATTGCTGAATAAACGATAATTTCTGGGTCCAGAGAAGAGACAAGGAAAGGAATGAGAGAAAAAATTGAGAGTATTCTGAGAAAAGTGGAGAAAATAAATTTCTCTTTCCCTTCCCTTCTTTTCTTTTGTTTTCCTTTTTGAGACAGGGTCTCACTTTGCAGTTCATGCTGGCCCTCAGCTAACTCTGTAGCCCAGGCAAGCCTCAAACTCACAGCAATCCTCCTGCTTCTGCCTTCCAAATGCTGGAGTTACAGGCCTGCGCCAACACGCCCAGCAAGAAAATAAATTTTAAACTACGATCTTCAAATTACCTTTTCCTTAGTCTGTTCTTTCTCTAGATTTTCTAATTTTTTAGGCAGTTCGATGTTTCAGAATTTGAATTTGACAGGCACTTCTGCCTGCTTCTGAGCAGGGGAACAAAGGATTAGTCTCTTTGGCAACTAATAGGTGAGAAATTAATTTTACAGGATAAATATGGAACCTAGCAATCTTGCAATTGTTACAAGTTGAAGTAAAAGCAGCTCAATACACATTCTTCTGGCATTTCTTTAATTTGAGAATTATTTAACAGACCTAACCTCTGAATATATTATTAAATAATGAATCAAGGAAAGAAAATGAAAACATCATCTTACTTTTCCATCCAATTCTATAGCACAGCCTTCCTTTTGAAAATCTTGTTTTAAACCTAGAAAACAAAGTCTTCAACTCCAAATGAATTTACTACCTGTCTTAATCATTTTGGGCTGCTATAGCAAAATGCCATAAATAGGTATCTTACAAAAACCAGAAATTTATTCCTCAGAATTGTGTAGGTTGAAAAGTCTAAGATCAGCTTACCAACAGTATCAAGTTCCAGAGGTGACTCTTTGGGTGTAGACTGAATGCTAACTCCATGAATCCTCACATGATGCAAGGAAGGCTCTAACAAGCTATCTTTTCTCTTATAAATGCAATAATTCCATTCATGAAAGTTTGACCCACATGACAAGTTATGTGCCAAATTCCTCACCTTGTGAAATCACTAGACATCACCACATGATTTTCATATATGTACTTAGGGGGCACATAAATATTCACTTCTTGGCTTTATTTATATTTACTGTATAGATATCCGATAGACTCATGTCATGGTAAATAAACTTATTTATTTACTTAATCAGATTTGATATAAGATTATATTTATCCTAGAAACAAAGAAGTGTTCTTGAAGTTCACTTAGTGCCCAAATATAACAGCTTTATTCATTTTTATTTAGCAATGTAGGTTCATTTTCCTTCAATTAGTGATTTAAAACAGATAAGTAATGTGGTGGACTCTGATTTTAAGGGGAAAAATTCTTTCCAAACTTGGAAAAAAATTTCTCTGAGACAGGGTCTCGCTTTGTAGTTCAGACTGGCCCCGAGCTCACTATGTGGCCCGGGATAGCCTCAAATTCACAGCAATCCTCCTGCCTCTGCCTCCAGAGTACTGGGATAACAGGCGTGAGTCACCACACCCGGCATTGTGGTATGTGATACCAGGAATGGAACTCAGGCCCTTGCACTTGCGAGGCAGTCTCTGGAACCACTGAGCTAAATCCCCAGCCCCAAACTTGGAAATTTGTTTACTTGGGTTTTGTTTGACTTTGCTATATTGTCATATTTATGTTATTTTTCATTTCAGGGGATTCCAGGATTTGCGGGTAGCATCGGTTCACCTGGTTACCCTGGCAGGCAGGTGCAGTAACTACACTCACATTTATTTTATATTCATCTTCATTAGCTGGGTTCTCAATTTGAGAGTTGACACTCAAATGACAATTGGTTTATTATTATTAAATAATGAATTTTTGCTCATAAAAATAATATCAAAATAAAAGTTGTACAAATCTTTTTAAAAATTTTCCTGCAAAAAGTTTTGTCTGAAACAGGAGTGGGGTTTTAAACATGTTTGGCATGATATGTAGTGGAGCCATCAGTTAAAATAGTTGAGGCTATGCTTAGGAGAGTCCTATGCTAATTTTAAAATATGGCCATTGACTCAAATGAAATAATATTATGAGTAAAGAGTCTCTGTAATAAGTATCATTTTAAAATAAGTTTTAAAAAATTTGGGAAATAGTTGGCAGTGTTGCACATACCACTACCAAATCCTTTTCTCTCAATTAAATTCAGTTCTCTGTGTGTAATTGTGAAAATCTGTTTTCACCATTTCCAAACTTGTCCCCCCTAATTTCTAATTTTCTTCTCTTTATAGAGACTAATAATAAAGACTTTTTCTTACTACATCCTTGTAAATTATTTTTTAAGTTAATTTAAGTGTAGAAAGTTATTATTGTCACAAATGAGGGCCAAAAACAGAACAGTATCTGAGTGTGTTGTATTTCCAATTCTGTCTAGTCAAGTGATATACTTATTACCTGAAAAATAGTATATGAATGCTAAAGCATACGGAAATTGATTAAAATGTGAAAAGTATTCATTTTTTAAAAGTTATGGGAATGTCTTCTAGAATTGCCTAATTAGAACTATTCCAAACAACCCATAGTTTTCTAATAGGGAATATCTCAATGAAAAAAATTTCACTTCATCAACAATATATTTTATGTACTATATTTAGATAGCTAAGGTATATTTGTATATGAAGTACATCCAATGCATCTTTGGGTTCTCAAATTCTAAAATTCCTAGAACACTTGTAATCTTCATAAGATATGGGGAGCTGAATACTACAGTACTGAAAATGATGTAACTCTCTAATTGTAGTAAATTGTTACCAAGACTTTAAAAGTTTGATAGTGTGATGACATTGCCTTTCATTCCTACTAGGGTTTAGCTGGACCAGAAGGAAATCCGGGTCCTAAAGGTGTCCGAGTAAGTAAGCATTTTCATAGTCTTGTTAAGCATGCTTGCATAAAGGCACAATGAAGTATACAAAAGATTTATTATTTTTTATACTTCTTAGCAACTTAGAATTTAACACAAGTTTAGCCTGAAAAGAATACACTGGCTATTTTCACTTTTATGGCTATATAACATTCTAGTGGTAGTTTTTGCAACATTATTTTCTGTTAAGTTTTTCACTGTTAGCCTGTAGGACATATTAGAATGTCCTCTTTATACATATGTAGTAGTACTATTAATATAAGACCTATATAAATCTAGGAAGTCATGTCAGAAAAAAATGAAGAGGTTAAAAAAGTCATGGTAGTTCAAGGCTGAGCTAATTTTATGGTGTGAAAACTGTCAGAAATAAGGAAACATCAAATAAGCTTATACCAAAAACATCCCATTTCATTTCTAAGTCTTTTTTTTTAAAAGTTAGTCACTTTTTGTCATTGAAAGCTTTAAAAGTTATTGAGATTTATGTAGTGTGCTCTAAATTAAAATCAAAAGTTTGTTGTAGGAAATTTAGTAAAAATAAAATAAATTTTTTGTTGTAGAAGTCTGTATTTTAATGGCATTTACTTTCCTAGTCTATATTTATGCTTTTTGTTATCAAAAAATGAGTAAAGCATAAGAATTTTTTTTTTTGAGACAGGGTCTCACTTTGTAGTTCAGGCTGGCTCTGAGCTCACTATGTAGCTCAGGCAAGCCGTGAACTCAGCAATCCTCCTGCCTCTGCCTCCCGAGTGCTGGGATTACAGGCGTGAGCCACCACGCCCGGCAAAGCATAAGAATTTAAATAATATGTGCAATGATAATGTTTTATGTTCTTAAAATTCCTGAACATTTTCAGTACCTTTATAAGTATTTCTTCTCTATGCTACCATCAATCCTCTTGAAGTAGAACAGATCCCATTTTGCAGAATAGAAAATAGCAAACTAAAGGAGTTTAGCTTTGGTGGTTACTTCTGTTTAGAACTAGAACCAAACTACTCTAGTTTTCCAGTGTTTCTACTAGATCAGGTTGTCATGCATTTCCTTTTTCTAGAAATTTCACTGAAATCACACATCTACTTAGATTTGGGAAGCAAGAAGAAATTTGTGGTCAAGAACATAAGCTGAGAAGTTAGACCACTATTTTACAAAAAAATATAATACTTCAGTAAATATGGTGAGTGGAGGACACATGGTAATATTTCTATGAGTCTGCCCTTCTATTAGATGGCAGTCAGCAGTAGTATTCATCATATTTTTACCATACCTTGTAATGGCACTTACGGAAGAAGATTCCTAGAATTCCTAGAATTCTGGCAAGAATAACAGGCTAAGTGTGTTCAAAATGAGGAGATGTAGTGCCGGGCGTGGTGGCTCACACCTGTCATCCCAGCACTCGGGAGGCAGAGGCAGGAGGACTGCTGAGTTCGAGGCTTGCCTGGGCTACATAGTGAGCTCAGGGCCAGCCCGAACTACAAAGTGAGACCCTGTCTCAAAAAAAAAAAAAAATGAGGAGACCTACTTGTTAGGGGGCATTAATGGCAATGTGACTTTTATTGTAATAACACATTTTTACTTTAAATATTATTATATGTTTTGATCACACTGTGTACATCTTAACACCAGGGCACTACCCTACAGTCCCAAAGACAATAGCTTCTATGTATTTAAAATATAAAGTCTAAAATTCTTAGCCAGAAATTTCAATCCTTTATTTGGCTCACGACCACTATAACCTTATCTGTATGACTGGTGAACTTGATTGTTTGCCAAAGATAAGATAACTAAAGTAAATTAGGATGATGTAAGTAACTTGTATTGACAACTACATGTACCCCTCGTTTCCAAGACCATGTTGAAATCTTCACGAAGTCAGGGTGGGTCTTTGGTGCTCTCTAAAACTTCTTAGGTATAAAATGTAGTTACTATTTACAAATACTCCCTGATTGTTACCATTTACAAAGACTCTATTATGTCCCTTAAAATTTTCTTCCATTGCCTTTACCTCCTACCATATCAAATGAATCCTTTCCTACCCTGTACTTATGATAGTCTTTTCATGCTTCACTTCTGCCTTGCATTTTATTTAATTCTATGTATATGTTTTCTGCCCACTACAAAATTCAATGAAGAAAATGGTTTGGTCTTGTTGATTTTTATCAACTGCCATTTCTTAAATTAGAGTCCATGCTTTTTTTTTTTTTTTTTTTTTTTTTTTT
>PVIC010019380.1:0-30640 GCA_004025085.1 Thryonomys swinderianus | reverse complement strand
CTGGAGGATATACTAATAAGTGAAATCAATAGATCACAGATAGACAATTCCCGGATCTTCTCTTTGGCATGAACACCTGTAGGTGCAAATGAGTTCTAGAAAGTAGGACAGCTTTTATAGAGTGGAATATTTCTATAGGAAACTTGGTGTGGGAATGTGATGAGGGGAAGGAACAAATATGATACAGAAAGAAAATAAAAGAGCATGTATAAAGGGGGAGGAGGGGGAGTGGGTAGGGATATGGGTAAAAATGAGAATTAACTTGTGGCATATACTGGTACAAATTTCCCAATGTTATATGTGATTTTGAGATGTATATAAATTGTACCAATAAAGAATTCAATTAAAAAAAAAGATTTCATCTATGTCTTATACTTGATATTCTATTTCTCACTGTAAAAATTGAAATAAAATTCTTTTAGATTGCAATAAAGATTAAATTAAAATATGAATTGATGATTCCACCATACTACATTTACCATTAATAATATACTCTTTCTAACATAATGTTAGAGATATAGAAGATCATTTCTTTGAGGTTTTGAATTCAGTTGAATTATTTGATAAAAACATATATACACACACATACCCACATATATATATATATATATATATATATATATATATATATATATACACACACACACACACACACACAGACATATATGTGTGTGGATACACACACACACATATACATACACTTTTTCTTTCCTTATACTTTAGATCTACCCTGAATTATGGGTATTATTTCTATGATATGTCTCTTGACTTGTTAGATGTCAAATATTTTGTGGTTCTGAAACATCAGGGAATGAAATCTTGAACCTACGAGAGAAGTTAGGAGCATTTTATTGAAAATATAAGTAGCTTATAGATTTGCAGAGGTGACATGAGGTGGCCACTGGGGCATTTTGTTAGGAGTAGTTATACACCAGAATCACATGTGGGTAGAGTTTGGGTAAGACTATAATCAATTGTATTACAACGATAGCCACGTAGATAAATTGGTCCAGTAGGGAAAGGAATCATTTAACAAGAGTGTTTGGAAAGAATAAAGATATTTTAAGGAACAGAGTGGAGTATAGGTGTGCATATTCTGGTTGCCCACCTATGTGTGTGATGCCTTTCTGAAATCACTGGACCAGGTGGTAATAATTACACTATAATCTCAAGGTGCCCTTTTTCTCTAGAAAGACCTGTGGGCCTAGCCATTGCATCTACGTCTTGTGCCTCCATTTCTAATCTCCGTGTCTTCATTTTTCTCTGCTGACTCGTTTGAGGACAAAATATTGCTCCAAGTAATCTTTCACTATGTATAAATTTGTATCCGATTTAATCTGCCTATAGTACTTTTTTTTACAGAGCAATGAAACATAACCATATTTAATAATGCCCAAGTGATCACAGTTAGGGAGTGACACACCCAACATTTAAGCTTAAACATTCCATTTGCAAAGTTTTTGCTCATCATTTAATATAAAGTTTCTCAGATTGCCTCTGCTGTTCCACTCTTGTCATTTTGTTACCGAGAAAATGGGACTGACACCAAGACTATGAAAGGGACGGGATATACTCCTGGGCGTGGTTCCCAGTGGGGGAGACAGAGCCGTGGGAGTGGCCACAGTCAGGTCCACCCCATCTGATTCTACTGCTCACTTCATCTTTGTTTCCTGTTGGCTAATAATTATGTTTTTGAAAGACATGTCATAAGTGTCCTGTTATTACCTGAGTAGATATTAAAATCATAGTCACAAACTAAAACATAATGAAAAAGATAGCAATAAATTTTAATGTTGAAGTTAAATACATTCATGTTTGAGATTATTTTCTATTGCTTATATTGTATTGTTCTACCATGGGTAATTTAGTAATTTACCTTTTTCCTGTTATCTTTAAAAAGGATAGCTAAAAGCACTTATAGACATACATAATATCAAACTACAGTGTTTTCCCCTAAAGTGACTAGAGGATTGGTATAAAATAGAGAAAAGAATAACTGTCACAATGCCTAAGTCGAGATCACTTAGAGGTGTATGCAAATAGTCTTCTATCATTGTGAAGTGACTCAGAAATACCTGCAATATTGCCTCTTTCCACATTTGCTATAGCTTTCAGACTTACAAATTTAAGATACGCTCTCAAGCAATAGTTATTTTGTTCTTCAGATTTTGAATGAAACTGTAACATTTAATGTATTTATCATTATGTAGGTTGTGTTGAATTGTTACATTTTGAAGTTTCTATTATTACAGTCCTAATTGCAGTAGATCATAATTTTACAAGCATGCTACACAGTATTATACATATTCAATGAATTTAAGAAAATGGTTTCAATCAGGAGATTAAGGAGAACATAAAATCGAAAATGGAAGGCAAATTGCATAGCAGAATGGAAACTTAGTTTAATGCAAAATAACTCATGATGTTTTATTCACCATCTACAACCTTGATTTATTAGTACTTCTTGAGAGTACAACACAGTGTTGCCTATATCCAGTGGAAAGGTTGAAAGCTACGGGGAGGGGCACTTTATAAACATCACTTTATAGAGCGCTCCTGTCTAGGGGCAGAAGTCGAGGGCTTCAGCTATCTTTTGATGAAACTATTACATCTCCTTGGAAACAAAACTACTGCTATTTGGATAAATCCTGGCCCACCATAGCATGAAATAGAGTACAGTATAGTGTAAATTCAGGGCAGGGGTGCTACTCACAAGGAAAAACAGCAGTATATGATTACCTTGGAAATTTGAATTTCAAATACTTGAAAAAAATTCAAGTTCATCTTTAGTTAATGTTTTGTATTCTTTTCAAAAAGCCTTCCAGCATAAGAAATGTGTTTAGCTTTTTTACTAGAATATTCTAAGATACCATTTTCCAATGACTGACTTTGAATAATCTGCACAAATACACAAGCCCACAGAACTTCTGCAGCCTCAGTGTACAAGAGGTTTGTTATGTTCCTCACCACATTTATAAATATTGTTCTTTGGTGTCTCCTTATTGCTAGTTTCAACAAACTCATGGAACAGCACATTGAGGTTCCTTCTATATAATGATATGAAATCTGAGCCTTTTATATAACTAATGTGTATGATTTTTCTCAAGGGATTCTTAAGCATTTAAATTTCGTAAACATGGATAACCACAAAATTAGTTTTAAAATATTGTGGTGTCTGCATGAAAATGTATAAAGCCATCACTAAATATATATCCAGCGATGAATGGACAAACATTCTAGTGACTAATGACATCCACTCTCTAGAATGTCATGGACTGCATATACACAAATTTTGTAAAACAACTAAGTGTTCTTTAATTGACTACAAACTTTTCATTTCAGTTTACTTCATGATTCTACGTCATGGACTTTAAAAACTTTGTTCCCTGAAGAGTTTTCTTTTTCACATCCATATTCCCCTCTGGAATGAGAAAGCTCTTTGTTAGCCACTGTAATATAAATTTGTGCTACTTTCTCTTCATTTATTTGGGGAGAATAAATGCTCCTACATGTCCTTTGTGGTATCTTATAGTGTATTTCATAGCTTTACTTCCATTAGAGATGAAGGTGAACTTCTGGATGTAGAAATATATTTCAGTCATTATGTCCATAAAGAGATGAATGGACAAAGAAAATAATGGTGTTTGCACACAATGGACTAGTACTCTACCGTAAAGTTATACTGACTTAGTTGTCTAAAAATGGATGCACTTTGAGAACATAATGTTAAGTGAAATAAATCAGATCCACATGTTTAAGTAACTCAGTTTCTTTTATATGAGAAATCCAAATCATAAATGAAGAGCAAAGTGAAAGATATATAATAAGAGATAGGGAGGAGGTAGATTGTTCTCATATAGGAAAGAGAGATAGAAGGGGGGTGAAGGATGGAGAGGAAAGAGTGTGAAAAAGAAATTAAGATGTGTTATGTACATATATCCATCCTATGGGAGGAATGTAAGCATTATGTACTAGATACATATTCTAATAAAATAAGTAAATAAAATACAATAAACATTTAAAGCACTTTATTCTCATGCTAAAATTAGTTAAATATACAATGTATTAGTTAAAAATAACCGGAATGGCTGTTAAGTGCAAGACAGCAATGAATATTATAATGGTGGAGAGGGACATTATAATAATAGAGTCAGTTCCACAAAGAAGGTGTAAAGATCTTATACCAGGTGTGGTGGCTCATGCCTGTAATCCCAGCACTCGGGAAGCAGAGGCAGGAGGATTGCTGAGTTTGAGGCTCGCCTGGGCTACATAGTGAACTCAGGGCCAGCCTGAACTGCAAAGCAAGACCCTGCCTCAGAAAAAAAAGTATCTTAAATGTATATATTTCAAACAAAACAAAACAAAACAGAGCCTCAAAGTTTACAAAGTGAAAACATATGGACTGAAAGGAGAAGTAGATAAATGCACAATTATGGGTAAAGATTTCAACATGCCTTGCTGAAAAAACTCCAAGGGGAAGATAGAAACTGATAAAAATATGTTAAGGACAACCTTATCAAATTAACATTAACATACACAGCATGATTTACCTAAGAAAGTAAAATACATGTTATGCGTGCATTAGCTATTAAGCAGCTGGTTAATACTCTATACCTTAAAAACAAATGCCCGAAATTTTAAAATAATTGACATTATGTAAACATTTGCTATAATCAACTAGAAGATAGCTGAAAAAGTGTCCAAATATTTGGAAACTAAACAACATATTTCTAATTATTCTATAATACAAAAAGTAATCAAAGTGGGTTTTGAAATAGTCTGAATGCACTAAAAGTGAAAAAAAAAGTAAAAGTACTTAGGACACAGGCAAAGCAATAAAGATAAACTCATGCAACTGAGAAGAGTGGCAATTGTGAAAAAATTTATAAAAATAAAACCTAGTTTATTATGAATATCAATAGTGTGAACTGTATTATAAATGTAAATATACAACATTTTAGAAGAAATATGGAATGAAGTTAGGTGTTTCCTGAATAAAACATCAACTATCAATATAAAAATGCCTGTTCTTTAAAAAAGAGTGCTCCAACAATATGTATGCCATAAGTGAAGAAAATTTTTAAAACTATAAAATGGTAGATATCTTATTTCCTCAATATATAAAGAACCCTCACAACTCAGTGGAAAAAAAAAAACAACTTTTTTTTTCTTTTCTCGCTTTGTAGTTCAGGTTGGCCCTGAGCTCACTATGTAGCCCAGGCAAGCCTCGAACTCAGCAGTCCTTCTGCCTTTGCCTCTGAGTGTGGGCATTACAGGTGTGAGCCACCACGCCCAGCACACACACACACACACACACAAATTGTTTTTTAAAAGAGCAGGAACTTTGACACTTCACTGAAGATATGAGTAGAAAAAAAAATGAAAGAAAGGCAGGATTCTCCCTCTTGTTAGTATTAGTGAAATGTGAATTACAACAACAGTGTGATCCTTCTACATAACCACTCGAATGACCGACCCTAAAATTAACCTAGGACAAACTGAAAAAGATAAATTTGAAAAACTTAAGTTGTGCAAATATAGAGAACAACTGAGATAACTCTAATACATTTATGTTAAGAATGCAAATGTTTTTTGTCACTTTGAAAACCATTTGTGTTTGGAAAAAACAAGCCTGCTATTTCTTTTTCTTTGCAAATCATATTTAGTTTTTCCCCTCATTATGTGCATATAACGGGTGGTGGTTGTGGGTGGGTAGGGATATGAGTAAAAATGAGAAGTTGTGTCATATACTGGTACAAATTCTCCAATGTTGGGTGTGATTGTGAGCTGTATATAAAATGTACCAATAAATAATTCAATTTAAAAAAGCCTGTATCAGAAAGTTTGTACAAGCTTTTATGATCATTTCAAAAGAGCAGGTGCAAAAGAGCAAGTGCAAATGACTGAAATAATAATCAGTTGTCAAATGAAGGGAACATTGTGCAATATACATACAATGGAAGCTTACTCAGAAAATATAGATATTAAACTGAAACAATATTATGGATGAACTTTAAAAGATTTATTCTAAGTAAAAAATTTAAACCTAACATGTCAGATACTGTAGAATTTTGCTTACAGGAAATAGTCAAAGTAAAAAAAATTAGTCCTAGTAGGTCATATACTGTAGAATTTCACTTACAGGACATGTCTTCAGTGGGTACCTATGTAAATTTTAAAGGATGCATTGGTTATTGCTGGGCCTTCAGCAAAAGAGGTGACTGGATTAAAAAAAAAGAACATGGTGGAACTTCATGTAATGATGAAATTATTTTGTAATTTGATCATGGTGATAATTTCAAAAATTTTATGTATGTCAGTATTTTAAGTACACATACCAGAGTTCAGTTTTAGTTTCTAAATTTTACTTAAAACAATTATTTGTAGCTCTTTTGTGCATCTACTGTTTACAAGTTCATATAACTATTTTTTCATTAATATTAATATAAAACAACAAAATGATATCCAGCCCAAAGAGCAATGTGCTCTTTGTTTTTTTTTGTTTAGATGAATTTGGAAATAATAAAAACAATCTGATTCATCAATGATTCATGAGTTTTTAAGTAGTGATGATAGCATGTCAATTGATAAAACTATAGGAAAGCATTTTCATGACTAAACTTGCATTATATCTACAAGAATCCTATCTTCCAGTGACAGTCATTCTTTGCCTTTTGACCAGCCTGTTTTACTTGGAAGAAAGTGTAAAATGCATTATAATAAAGGTCATTGATTTTAAAATCCTCTACCCTTTTCTGTTTTTTTCACTCTTAAGTGGAAAATGCAAAACAATTTGTCACATTCAAAATCTTACATATTTAGAATGTCTTGCTTCGTTGGCTTATAGTTACAGATATTTTAAGGTGTTACATAATGATTTAAAACAGATAATTAGCTGAAACAATTACTCTGAAATATATTATGAAATTAATTTCCAAATCAAATTTAAAATAATTTGCTATATTTATCAAGAGCCATTGTAAATAAATGTTTAGGAAAAATCATTTGCTGACTGTGTCACTGTCTAGCACCCCATGTCACCTTGCCCCGGAGTTGGCCATGGCTTGTGGAAACAAATCCATTCTGTCTCTGGTCCCAGATTGAAGCCTCAGTGGTCCTGTGATACTGTGATACTTAAAAGCAAGAGGACCTCAGGTGAAGATATCCTGATTCTTGAAATTGAGTAGTACTCAAAATAAGAGGTTTTGCCTGTATGGACAGCTTTTTTTTTTTAGTCTGATGGCTTGTCCACTTGCTGTTGTAAGAATGTTCTCCTTATCGCTCACATCAACATAAGATCCTCATCAATATATGATCATCATTGCTCTCTAAGTCACCTGCCCCCCCCCAGTTACTGGGTGCATCAAATAAATGATGGCCAGCTCAGAGTGTCTTGGTCTTTGGCCACACTGAGGCACTGACCTGCCATCACATACAGTTAACTTATGCAAGTTTCTATTATCTTTTTCTTTACCTATCTCTGCTCCCCTTTTTAGGCAGTGGGAGTATTATTTACCCTCTGATGCAGATTAAGATAGCTTAAATTTCTCAAAGCTCTAGAGATAACTAACAAATAAAATAGGTTTGGATTGGAATCTTAGCACATTATTTTAAATGCAAAATTAACATCACACAGAACAGAGGATAAAACCTACATGACTGATATTATGTGAGACTATATTTCGACTACCACCATGTCATAGATTTTCAGCTCTGTCCACTGCTCTTAACTTGAGTAGGATTCATTTGTACATAAAGTTACTTTGATTGAAACTTCCAATAATTTACTTTTATTAATGTCATCTTAGATTGTTTTTGTTTATTTTTCATGAAAGAATAGAGGGCAAATCCAAACAATGTAGGAAGATAGCACTAAAAGTAACCCTGGAGCTCTGACATGAATATCAGGACTCCACAGAGCTCTGAAGGTGGAGATGCTTACATGTAGATGAGAGCGACATTTGAAAAAATCTTAGGGACAATTTCTTGGAATGATATTTATTAGTTACCTATTTTATTAAAGCATCACTTGAAAACAAAATCCTCAAGAAAAGGTCAGAACTCAAGCAGAAAACGTTATAGAACAGCACTTATGCATATATTTCAACAAGCCTAAGTGTTTTGTAGCTAATTTCACATTTAAGAGCATACATTTTGACCAGAGAAAACCTGACACTAAAATCCTGTCACTTATTAGTCTTACAAACTTGGAATGATCATTTTTTTACTGTTCTGAGCTGCTGCTTCTTGATCTGCAGTGATTCCACTTGTATAGCAATCATGATTTGGAGAGTGGTCTGGCTTCCTTTCCAACTCTTCCACCAGTTATCAAAACCTGGAGATGATATAAAATGTGCTTATGAAGAGAATTTGTATGTTCTTTGCCTTTCAGACTTTTCATGAATCACTCTCAGTGCAAATAACATGGCTTTGGTAAGATTCCTGCTGGTGCCTTTTGGAGGACTCCTTGTTCCTAACCTCTGTCATTCCTCTACAACTAGATCCTGGTCTCCAGAATGCCCCTAGAAGCCTAGTATTAATTTAACTGGCACATTGTTGAGATCCAAAGAATAAAGATTCATATTGAATCTGGAATAAAGATTCATATTGCCCAAGATTGTATGATGATTAATGGGACAATCTACGTATCAGTATTACTTCTGTATTATTTTCCAGTCAGTGTTCAACAGCATAAATGACATGCACATATGTGGTAGTTGCTGTCTTTTTATATTCCCAAGAGCCTGAGAATCCCAACACTTAGATTTAATGTTTTCACACATTAATGTCAATATTAGGAAAATATATACTATGACATGGTTTTGGAAGAATATTGGAAGAAGTACAAATGTCTGTCAAAGGGAGAGTATTTCAGCATATTATGGTAGATTCATATAATAAAAAATAGTTTGCACATAAATGAATGAAACTTGTCATTCTTTATGGCAGAGTAATGCTCCCATTTTATTAAAAAAAAAAACCCACATCTTTATCCAGTCTCCAGTTGATGGGCATCTGGTTTGTTTCCAAGATTGGGATATCACAAACTGAGCTGCTATGAACATAAGACTTTACAATATGATTCTTTGAATTCCTTTGGGTATATTCCTAGCAGGGAATAGCACAGTCAAATGGGACCTCTAATCCTAGTTTTCTGAGGAATCTCCACACTGATCTTCACAATGGTTGTACAAGTGTACAATCCCACCAACACTAATAAGTGAAATAAATAGATCACAGATATGTAAATACTGTATTTTTTCTCTGATATGAGAACCTGTAGATGTAAATGAGTTCTAGAATGTATGATAGATTTTGTAAAATAGGAAATACTCAAAGGGAATGTGGTGGGGGAATGCAATGAGGGGAAAGAATATGATTTGGAAAGAAAAAGAAATAGCAGATGTTGAAAGCAGACTTCTTACAATCTTAGGTCTTATTTAAATCTAGCAAATTAAACATTCTGTATCTTTCTTGATTTCCTCTCGTTCTCCCTATTTTATCAATTACTGAGTGCGAGATTTCTACTTAAGTTGAAAGAGAGCTATTCTATAGCAGATTCTTTTATATATAGCAGATTAATTTTCATCACCCTGATGAGCTATATGCACATGGTAATTAGTATCATGGAACATTAATGTTTCACTGTTTATCTGGGACTTTACAAGTGCTCCTTTTCTCCCATATTAATAAAGTATAGAATTTTAATATATATAGAATAACCTTTTTGTATAAAAATTATGACTCCTTAGACATCCATAACTTTATACTTAGGCCTTTAACATGCCCACACATTCCAACAGTGATGTAGTGTTACATGTTTTAGCAGCATATTGAAAAGTGTGTAGTAGATTAAGTAATGGTGATCTTGGAACACCCAGCTGAACTGAGTCTGTGTGGTGGGTCTGGGCATGGAAGACAAAGACTGTGTGCTGTTGATGTTCCTAGAGAAATTGGCCATGGCTGGTTTTCCCAGTACAAACTCAGCCTTTCTTCTCATCTGAGGAGTTCTGGTTCTTGCTGTCACCAAAATGCCAGGGAGCGCTGATCTTTGCCTTGAGTATTGCTCTGTGGCGTCAACATAGACCCTCCAGATCCTTCATCCTGTTTGTGTAGACTTTCCGGCTTCTACCATTGGATGTTAGGCCTTTGTGGTGCAGTTTCCTGATTCAGACCTGCATTTAGTATTTCCCTGGGCTCTAGGCCTTTGGCTGGGCTCAGGTAGAACATCACCATAAGATCCGGGGCCTTGGCTGTATTCTTTGGGTCTCTCAAATGTGGACAGATCTCTTGCACTCCTCTGCGTATGACTTTTGGGGTGAATATTATAAATTCTATAAATTATGTGTCTTGCATTAAATCCTTCCCCTGGCAAACCTTGGCTACAACAAAGGGTACCATGAAGGATTGGGGAAAAGTGGACCAAGCAGAAAATTGAATGTAAGAGTGTTTGAGACTGAAAAGTCAGTCTGATTACAGTCTTCTGGTGTTTTATCCATGTTGTTTCTCCTTCTGTATTGTAGTGTAACAACTGTAGTAAATTTTATTGTAAATTGGTCAGTTGAGATTGGAAGGTCACTGTGGACACTGGAGGTAAGTCACTCAAAGTGAAGCCAACTGGAAAGCACAACATTTCACTTCCATGATGTGAAGATTTAGTTCTTTGACCTCTGTGTGGTTAAACATGAAATATAGAACATTTCACTTCTGATATATGTGTGTGAAACCCAGAAAGAGGGAAGATTTAAATTCCTGCTTGAATGCTAGCTAAAGTTACTCTGAGTACTTTAAAAAAGGGAAAGTGCTTTAAAAAGAAAGAAAAGAAAGAAAAAGGGAAAATCAAACTTTAAAAGGAGAAGAGGAAGGAGAAAGGGAAGAAAGGCAAAAAAAAAATCAGTCATGTTTTGCTAATTTTCCTTTTCCCACAAATAGCATCCTGTAGGGAAAAAAAAAAAAAAAAGTTTTGAAATGCCTTGAAAGTAAACATGGACAGCTGTTTTAGACATTGTAACACGTGCAGATTTGAAAGGTACCTCATGAAAAAAATTATCCATGCTGAAATGTCAATTTTATAGCTCTATGGGAGAGGTCCTAAGGTTTAGAAGTTAAAAGTGAGTTAACTCCTTGATTATTTGAACATTAAACTGTCAGCATGGAAGTAAATTTAAAACTTATGATGGCCTGAAAATGTGCTGCTAAATAAGACAGAGGACCCATCTATGGGCCTGAGATATGAATTGGGAACTAACACATCTACTACTTTCTGCTGTTCAGCATAAACTTGAGAACTCTGATGTCCAAGAAATAGATAAGAATGCTGACGATTGTTGATTTCTTTCTAAACACAATAATCATGGAAGCTGTTTTCAGTATTCATTTACCAATTGCATGCTTAAAGGTACTAAAAATACTTCCTTGCCAAGGAGCAATCATTCCTTCAAAGTTTTTTTTTTAAATAATACTAATATGGTACTGAATACACAGATTGATAATTAGCCAAACTCTCCTTATGTTAACAATGTATGAGGATTTAGGTGGAAAACATGTAAACATGCCAACATTTAAATGGTAATTTTTTTTTTTTTTTGGGTCTTACCAGGGGTCAAACTCGGGCCCTTTTGCTTCCAGGGTAGGTGCGGTACCACTTGAGCTAAATCCCCAGCCCTTAAATGGTAAATATTTTAATGATGTTTTATTTAGTTTTATTTTTGGAACAAGCACCTATTAAGTTGCCTGGGCTGTACTCAAACTTGGGATCCTCTTGTTCATCATCCAAGGTGCTGAAATCACAGACACCATGCTCTTAAACTCTTATAATGAAATGTTTTAGAATGAATACTTTAAATATATTTATTTAATAAATTTATTAATTTAATTTATTACATAAATTTTTTATTTGAAATATTTATTGGTACATTTTATATACAACTCACAAGCATACTCATCACTGGGGGATTTGTACCAGTATATGATAGAAGTTTATTCTCATTTTTACCCATATCCCAACCCAACCCACAACTCCCACCCCCATATACATGTGCTTTCTTTTTCTTTCCAAATCATATTTATTCTTTCCTTCATTACTTTCCCCCACCACATTCCCCCTTTTTTTTTTTGAGACATTGTCTCGCTTTGTAGTTCAGGCTGGCTCTCAGCTCACTATGTAGTCTAGGCAAGCCTGGAACTCAGCAATCCTCCTGTCTCTGCCTCCCGAGTGCTGGGATTACAGGCGTGAGCCACCACGCCCGGCAACATTCCCTTTTAATACTTCCTATTTCCAAAATCTATCATACATTCTAGAACTCATTTACATCTAGAGGTTCTCATTCCAGAGAAAAGATATGGTATTTGCATATTTGGGATCTATTTATTTCATTTATTAGTGTGTCCTCAAGGTGTATCCATCTATACATAAATGAATGAAACTTCTCATTCTTTATGGAAGAATAACAATCCATTTTATTAAAAAAAAAACACATCTTCATGCAGTCTTCAATTTATGGGCATCTGGGTTGTTTCCAAGATTGACCTATCACAAACTGAGCTGCTATGAGCATGGTCGTACATATGTCTTTACAATATGAATCTTTCAATTCCTTTGGGTATATTCCTAGCAGGGGGATAGCAGGGTCAAATGGGACCTATAGTTCTAGTTTTCTGAGGAATCTCCACACAGTTCTCCACAATGGTTCCACAAGTCTGCAATCCCACCAGCAGTGGAAAAGGGTTCCTTTCTCCCTGCAGCCTCGCCAGCATTTATTGCTGGTTGATTTTGCAATAGCAGCCATTCTTTGTGGAGTGAGATGAAATCTCAGTGTTGTTTGCATTTGCATCTCTTGAATGACCAGTGGTGTTGAACATTTCTTCATATGCTCCTTGGCTGCTTTGACTTCTGCCTCTGAGAAGTGTCTGTTCATTTCAGATGCCTATTTGTGAATTGGGTCTTTAAACTGGGGGGACTGATTTGTTTAACTTCTTTATATATTCTAGATAGTAGCCTGTTGTCTGACAAACAGCTAGTAAAGATTTTTTCCCATGTCCTTTGTTGTCTTTTAGCAGTTCCAGTGGTTTCTTTTGCAGTGCAGAAGCTTTTCAGTAGGATGAGATCCCATTTGTGGGTCCTTTCTGCTAGTTCTCATGCTATAGAGGTCTTGTTCATAAAGTCTCTGCCTAAGCCAATGTCTCTAAGAGTTCTACCTAACCTATTTTGCAGTAGGTTTATTGTTTCTATTTTAATATTTAAGTCTCTAATTCATGTGATTTTAGTTTAGTGCATGGTGAAACAGATAGGTCTAGCTTTATTTTTTGTCAGGTTAAAGCCCAGTTTTTCTAGCACCATTTGTTAAAGAGGCTGTCTTTCCTCCACTGAGGATGTTTGGTTCCTTTGTCAAAGATAAGGTGGCTTAGAGTATCCGGAATTGTTTCTGGATCTTCTAATCTATTCCACTTGTACTTGGGTCTGTTTCTTTGCTAGTGCCATGCAGTTTTTATCTGTTATTACCTAAATTTTTTAGGTAGTAAATGTGGTCACTCTCCTCTTGTGTCAAACTGTTTCTACATATTCAACATCATGTCAAGAAAAGTGACTGCTAAAAGCTTTACCAAGATATCAATCAGATATTTTTCAATACCATAAATTTGATCTCTTTTGGTTCGCATTTGAAAAGATAAAACAAGTCAAGTTACACACACTGAAGTAAGTGGTCAAATAATTATACCGTTCTCTGAATGAAAAGGATAAACATTGTTATACCTTTTTTTCTAAACCCACTGCTTATAGGTCTATAAATTCTAGTGGGGAATATAATTATTTTTTGTTTCATTAATCATGACAATGTTTTTTTTAAAGGTTACCTTAAGACATTTGAAACCAGAGGGCATTGAGTTTAACCCTAATCTGTATTAGTAGGAAGTCTATACCCCCCAAAAAAATTAAGAGAAAGGAACAGTGATCACACTCTCGCTGATCTTAGAGAGAGCCTGCGGAGAAAGACTCAGCCCAGAGGAAGATACCGGAGAGTCCTGTCACCTTCAGAACCTGAATGTGGGATATACTGTGTTCCTCTCATTCAGGCGAGAAAGAGAGCAGACCAGGCCAGGATAATGGGGCCCAGGTGAACTTGGAAGACAAATTGTTTTCTCAGTCATTCTGAGATGGCACATTAGGAACTGGCTAGCAATTTAACCTGGCTTCGGTGTCAGTGTGACTGAATTCAGAAACAATAGATAAAAAGCAAAGGATGCCATAGAAAGGAATCTTTTTACATACTTAGGAGTTATCAGACTTTTTAAGTTCAAATATTCCACACACTGGTACTGTGTGATATCAAACAGGTCACATAAGCTCTTTCTGTTCTTGAGCCATTCTAAGCCCTAGAGTCAGCCCGTAAGTTGTCGTTGAGGATAAATAAAATAATCCACACAATGCTAAATTTAATATCTGACCCTTACTAATCAGCAAAACTTAAGACATCTTAGTGCAGTTAATTCTAAAAAGGTGCATTTTTAATTTGCTTGTCTAAATTTGACACAAATATAACTCCAAGTGGAATATTAAAACCATGACTTGTAGATTTAAATGTGACTCCTACGTGTTATTGTAAGAAGCTCCTGGAACAATATCTACCTTCTTTCTTGGTCTGCTTGACCTTGTGCCTTTTTAAAATTTTTTTATGATTTTCTGATTCTCAGGGCAGAGTGATACCAGTCAAGCTTCTGTTCATTTCCACCACTTCCTGCCATGAATTCACATAAATCCAGAGCTGTCTTTATGCCATTTTGATGACACTATGGAATTTGGAATGTGCATTATTGCTTCTGTATGCAAATAGCATTCAGCACTCAATGACCTTATGCGAGAACTTGTCACAGATACTGATCTCTGGACCTCATGCTCCGTGAATCATGACATCTGTCTTCACAAGCTCCTCCGGCTGATGCTATAAAGTGGGATTGTGGAGGAATGTAGTCGGGTCTGAACTGCAGGATTCTGCAAACACTTTTTAACATTAGGAACAATTTTCAGTGCTAGCACTTGAAAAAATTTGGCTTTTGTTTTCTTAATTCGTCCATAAGTCATGAAAGTAATTGCCTCACTTTTAATCTGTCTGAAATTAAACAGTGCATGTGCCTATGGAAAGTGCATACGTTATGTTAATTTCACTCTTCCCCTTTCTGCCAGTGTCATCGTTGTCCATCGTTGATATTAATTTTTCTGTATTAACATCACAGATCATCAAGATTCTCCCTCTTTCTTTTTGTTATATGATTTGGGTTAGTACTTTTATAGGCATTCTCATTTCTTTCCTTTACCCCTACCATGTTTTTCATTTCAAATGATCTTGTATTCTTTAAATTTGAAAGCATCATAGATGAATGATTCTGTCCGAGTGTATTTTTACTTGGGAGAATATCCTTATTTCCTAGATAAGTGCTATTTTATGAATATTTAACTTAAATGCCAGACACATTAATACTAATGATTTCATAGGCCAGGAGATTTATTAACAGGAAACAGGATTAAAGTTCAGTTTTACAGTGTAGACGAAAGAGTAAAAACTAGATAGAGAACAAAGGTACAACTACAAGGCTAGGAGAGAAGCCTCACATAAACTAGGTAAAACAGAAATGACCGTGTTTTAAAATAAGGTATGAATCAAAGCATAACCAGTGAGACAGTAAGAAAGTCTATGAACCTAAGAAAGAGTATTCTTTTTAAAAATTGATTTTATTGGTACATTTTAATGTATACATTATGATCACATTCAACATTAAGAGTTTGTATCCGTACATGACACATCTTGCTTCTCATTTTTTTTCCATTCCCTTCCCCTCTCTATATCCCCCATCTTGTATACATACTTGTTTCCTTTTATTTCTTTTTTTTAATTGAATTCTTTATTGGTACAATTTATATACATCTCAAAATCACATATAACATTGGGAAATTTGTACCAGTATATGCCTCCTTTTATTTCAACTAAAGATTTTTGTAAAGTTTATTTTCCTGATGCTCTGAAGTGGTTATAAACAGTGTAGTAGGAAAAACTTCAAGGTTCCATGTTGTTACAGAGTAGGTTTGGAGGACAGAGGTTGCTTCTGTTTCTGTAGCTTCAAATGATTTTCTGTTCATGTGCATTATTTTTTTCCACAGGTCCTGTAATCCCCACACAATCAGTTACCATGTGTATGCAGATGAATCATAATTTGTATCTCAGCGCAGATGTTTCCTTTGCTAACCAAACAGAACAACTGCTTCTTCGACACTTCTACTTTGATGTTTCAAAAGTCGTTAAAATCAGTCTGGCCAAAATTGACTTCCTAAGCGTTCCCTTTAAGTGGTATTGAATTTCAGCATCTCATTTGTTAGAAGCCATTATCGTAGAAACAGAGGCATAAGCCAGCAACTTAGGACTCGGTTTTGATTCCACCTGCTGTGTAACCTATAACCAAGTGCTTTTGCTTCCCTCCCTCCACTCTCACTATACCTGGGTCCTTCTGTCCTCTCCTACTAATTACCACTTGGTTTCAGCCCGGCCGTGGGCTAAACTTCTAAATCATATCATGCTATATGCCCCCTCCTCCTTTTTGTAACTTCAAGGACTTTTATTAAAATACTGAACTGATTTAGCTAGTCACTTAGATTTTCAAAAAACTTCAGTTATAATTATGCGATGAGGACCAAAAACTTTAAAATAGTATAAAAGATTTCACTCCTCTCAAAGTGCTACTTAGATTTGGTGCCTTGTCTCTGTGATTCTGGCAAATAATTTTCACTGTTTCTTTTTTATTTTATGGGTACATGTTTGCCATTTATGTAGCTAGAGTCACTTTGGGGAGCAGGTACATGTACACACCATGGTTTTCTTTTCATTTGGTTTGTTGAAGGAGACTTCTTCCTTATGACTGTTGGAGCATTTTATACACTGATGCCTTCCATCTGCAAAATGGTTCCGTTACTTCTATCCCCTGCCTCCTGTCCGGCCTTTAGCTCCACTCGGTTATTACTTAGGGAAACCTATGTAGTCTCTGCTCCTGCATTTGAATCATTATAGTCTATTTCTATTCAGTTTCTTACCCTATATGATTTTTATGAGAATGAAGAGAGATAATCCTCTTAAATCACTCATCCAAAATACTATTGGGGCATAGAAACTGTTCCTTCAATGTTAATGAATTTTAAGATTGCTTCTATTTCGCGGGGAGGTGGCAGTTTGCTGAACTTAATAAATACCTAAATAAGATACCAGATATCTTTCTGGCTTTTCCCAAGGCAATAATTCAAATTCATTCTAAAGCTCTTCATATATGTATGCATGGTTAAACAAGTTTTACTTCTGTGGACCAGAAAGGTCTAGATTTATTAGTTACTTGCTTCTCTATGACTTTTTAAAAAGAATTCTGACTCCAAAGTCTCAGTATTTCTTTAATCTGTGTCTTCTCTTTACTTTGATTTCTTTCTCTCTCCCTTTTCTCTTTTTCATTTTCACATGATGTAACATGGAAGACAATATTCTCCCATCACCTTCTAATTAAGAAGTAAATTCTAGGTTGAATATGAGTAATATATAAAAATAACTCCATTTCACAGGAATATTGATGCTTGATTTCTTATCCAATGCTATTAAATATTTTCCTTGATGTTCTCAGCTATTTGTTTTACTCTTTTTCTTCTTTGTGACATAGACAGAGTTCGCTGGAAAAATTTCCTATTAAAAACCATAGTAATTTAAATGCTCAGAGAAATATAATAATCACAGCTAGAACAATGTTCTTAATCTTACAGATTCAGCTGTGTTTTTAGCAAATAAACTATGACTTTTTCAGACCATTATTGAGTCTGACATTTTAAAGCTTTCACTTTAGAAATCTTTATACCTACACTCAGACATAAAATTATACAGTCATAATAATTAATAAAAAATTTATTCTTGGATTAGAATTAGGCTTTTATCTTCCCCCCAAAAAGCACCAGAGGTTTGTAGATTAATTAGATAAATGTACTCTCTCATGGTATACTAGTTAATTAGAAGCAATCATTGTTACAGAAACACTATGTCCTTGATTATGACCAATAATAATAATATGTAATTAATATTTTACCATATCATCAGCATTTCTTCCACATCATCAAAATCAAAATATTTTCTCCTCTCTGGTGGCTGCTTGTCTTGTCTTTATCCTATTTCTCTGTACAGATTTAGAAAAGAATTGTTGGCAGTTGATGTATTCTGTTGGTGACAACTATTTATGTGAGCCATTTGAGTCACATCCACAGTGGAAAGCGGAAACTACTGCAAAGATGTTGCCTGCTATGCTATTAAGATTCTTACCATGATTTATAAGGAGATCATGTGTGATTTTTTTGAAGTTTCTAGAGAAATGATTCAGGCAGCATTTTGCCAGCAATGGAGAACAGAAGAATGTCATGTTTGTTGTAAAGAGTGTAGTGTGTGTGTTTATATATATATATATATATATATATATATATATATATATATTTTTTTTTTTTTTTTTTTTTTCTATCGCAGTCTGTCACACAACTCAGTAAAATGTGAACTGGATCTTCATTGGATGTTCCAACATTCATTTCAGTTTTTTTCCATAACGGAACAAGACCTTGCCAATTCTCAATTCTCAATTGTATGTGAGCACAGAAAACCGTGGCCCTTGAAGCACATGGTGTTAAAATACCATTTAAAGTGACAAGCTTGGCAGTAGGAGGTATAAACACTTGAAGGAGCTGATCTGTGAGTTTTATAAAGGTCATAAAAGTGGAGATGAGACAGGTATATAAACGTCCTGTGCAAATGTACATAACTAACCCTTCTGTCTGAAGGACCTTCAGATTAAGGTCTTTATTTTTAGTCACTTTGTTCTTCATCATGATCCCTGATCCCTTTTTTACTCAATGCAAATCAGGTCATTGTGTATTTGACTTTGTTTTAGTAAAACACAATGAGAAGAATTTCTTTATGGTATCTATTACAATTTCAATCTTTTCAGAGGAACAAGATTGAAAGCTAAGAGGGGAATTGTTGAGGGAATAAAAACACACAGACAGATGAAATAAATATCTCTGGGTCACAGAACTGCTTATGCAAAATAAAGTGTGATTAAATGACTTTATGCGAAAGATTTAAGTCTGCCAGAATGTTTACTTTCCTCCAAGTCTCCTAACATATTGGATACACTTAGCAAGTAGGAAGATAGAAGATTTTTAGGATTTTACTGCGATGCTAATTTCCAATTATCATTGGCAAAGTAGAATTAAAAAAAAAGAATTGTCTGCTATTAAATACATGCATTTTATTATATCCTAAATAAAGTGAAAACTACTACAAATTACCGTTCCATTCTTTTGACCCCTATATGTACCTGCATTCGAAATTGTACAACATTCCTAACCAGGAAGAAGTTTACTGACTTTGCCTCAATTATTTGCTTTAAAAAGTACATGAGAGCATTTATTCACTGGTGGAATATTAAATTTAAAATATTGCAATCCTTGAGCCAAGTAGCCTCACTCAGAAAGTCCTGGAGGAAGCCCTTTGAGCCACACAGACCTTATTTCCTCTGACATGGTGGCCACTTTGTTTTCCCTGGTAAAGTCCCTCCTGCCGTGATGTTCCAACGCCCCCTGGAGCCCGTGTTTCTGAAAAGAGATGTTCTGCTTCCCTACTTTTTCAGACACTTCCAGGCCTCTCTGGATTCAGCTGGGCATATTTCCCAGGTCCTTTTCAGTTGTGCGTATTTACATAATTAAGTAAAGACGTTGGATTCCTACCTGACCCTCTGTTTTGAGAATCACTACTACAGAGCACTGTCAAATGAACAAGTGGAAGTCACTCTGTATGGGGTTCCCTGGCCCTGAAGCAGAAAGTCCACCCACCAGACACTGTCTGTCTGTGCATTTGGATTCTAAATGAAGAGAAAGACACATTTCTAGTTTATTTTCATTACTGTATTTTAGCCCATTTTCATAATGGCTGACACAAATTCAAGTTTACGTCCAAGTACAAATTGAGAACAGTAATGGATTTGAGCCCTATTGCTGATATAGATATGAAATTATAAGGACAGAGAAAGTGGCCTTTTTAAAAAGATTGCAAAGCAGAGATAACCTTGTTTATAAGAATCTCAGCAGTTTGCACACTCAGTTTCCATTTAAAAGTAGATACCGTAGTCACAGTAAACTATACTTTTTGAGAGAATAATACAGATCTAGTGTACTGCTGAGAGGATTAAGCCGTGTGTACTATCTCTTTCTAAGAGGACTAAAAAGTAAGAACAGTACATATAAGCTAAGCATTGATATGAGATTTTTTTTGTAGCTCGAAATAGCCACTCCTTTGTGTTTCCTTCCTATCGTTATAAGCCATTATCCTTCCTATCAATTGCACTCAAAATGTACAATCTGATGATGCTGGGAAACTTATTAAAAATTCAGCACACACACACAGAATAAAGGCTGTGCATAAAGCCCATGGATATGTGTTTCAACAGTTCCTCCAGGTGATCCTGGTACATGATGACTTTGGAGGGAGTGACTCTATTCCACTAAGCTGGAAAGTGGCATCAGCGATCATTGGAAGAAATCCATGGGAATCTACTGATTAAACACCAGCAATCTAAATGAGTGTTTAAACATACACTTCAAGATTTTTACTTTTTAAAATTGATTTTATTGTTACATTCTATATACCCATCATGATCATACTCAACATTGAAAATTTGTACCAGTATATGACATGACTTAATTCACATTTTCCCTTCCCCTGCACACCGTACAACCCCTCTCCCCCTATATACATAAGCTTTGTTTCCTTTTTTAAACCATCATATTTTATCTTAATTCACAAGCAGTCTTGTGATTTGTAGTATAGAAGAAACCTGAATGAATTGTCTTGGTCAGGTGAGACAGAATGAGGAAATTAAATAGAAATTCAGCACATGTATCCTTTCAGATCTCAGAGAGGTTAGGAATGTTTGCAGGAGCAGTTGGGGATTTCAGAGGCAAGGTGGTTGGGGGCTCAGCAAGCAGATGGATGGTGGGGTGAGCTGGGCTGGAGACTTGCTTTTACCAAGCCTTTTGAGTATTGTTTTTAGGCTTTCCTGGGCATGCAGTGGTTTGGCTAGTATGAAGGCAATATATGCAGAGGACCTTGTTTACAACCTATTGGTATCAAGCATCAGGATTTTTTTGTGGTGAGCAGCTGTTAGGTGTATGTGGCTTTTGGTTACCTGGATCAGAAACCAACAGGGTTTTTCATAATGACAGAAGATATCTTGAGCCCAACATGGAAGGGTGGCCTGAATTTCAGATAATTTGTGTCTGATCTGAAAATGGATGTCATTGTTCCACTTATTTTACATGAAGATGACCTCTTTTCTGATTTCCACATGACCGGAGCCCTTAGCACTCCAACAAGTTGCACTGTACTTCCAAGAAGAAGACATGAACAAAATCCTCTCACTTCCCTCTTCAGTCTCTGGCAACTATTCTACTCTGTTTTTACAGCCTTGACTTCTTTAGATTCTACATATCAGTAAGATCATACCAAATTTTAAATTCTGTATTAGCATAATATCCTCCTTATTTATTGAAATGGCAAAATGTCCTTTTTAGGAAGAAAAGTATTGTATTGCATGTATGATAATTTTTGCCTATTCACCTATCCGTGAACACATAGATTGTCTGAATATCTTAGCTAATTTTTTTTTGTTTTTGTTTTTGAGACAGGGTTTCATTTTGTAGATCAGGCTGGCCCTGAGCTCACTATGTAGCCCAGGCAAGCCTTGAACTCAGCAATCCTCTTGCCTCTGCCTCCCGAGTGCTGGGATTACAGGCATGAGCCACCATGCCCAGCACTGTGCTATGTGGTACTGGGGATCAAACTCAGGAACTTGTGCTTGCCAGGCAGACACTGGAACCACTGAGCTAATCCCCTGGGCCATGCTTGGCAATTTTGAATAATGCTGCAATGAGTATTAGAGTGTAGATACATGTTTAAGGATACTAATTTTATGGAGTTGGCATGCTACAATATATAATTCTATTTTTAGCTTCCTAAGGAACATATATACTCTTTTTCAGAATGGCCATATCAACTTGTATTCCAACCACCGATGTCTAAGGGTGTCTTTTTCTCCACAAAGATGTGTTTAACTTCTTTAAAAATAACATTCATTCTCAAGTGATAGTTTATTATGGCTTGATTTTCATTTTTTCTCATGATTAGTGATATTTGGCCACTTTTCACATCATTGTGGACAGTTTATATTTCTTCTATTCAGGTTTTTTGCCCTTTCTATCTATGTTTGTCATTGAATTATTTGTTATAATGCTTAATGGAAAGTTACTTCTCTGAATGAAATTCAGTTTTGAGTTTATTATCAAGGTGAAAACAAGTCCGTTTGTCTTTTTCTCACTGGAAGGATACTGGGTCAAAAGCATATTAGGCAACAGAATACTAGTTATTACTACTGAAACGTAGAATATCCTATGTTATTTCAAATAAACGTCATGACTGCTGCAGCTTGATTTTGCCCTGAGAGCCCTTCTACCCTAGTTCACTCTCTTGTGCCCCTAAGAAATCTTAAAGGGCATAGAGAAAAGCCACTGAAATGTCAGATGTGCAATATCATCTTAAATATTGTGAAATTTCCTGTAATATAATTTCCTGAAAATATTTCTCAGTAGGAAAATGTCATTAACACTGCAAGAGAATTGGAGTCAATTCCCAAAAGCAACTATCCTTTTATAAATTAAATCAGGATAAAAGTGCTTTCTCATTTAGGAAATTACATGATGTTTGTTTTCCAATGTGACCTTTCTTCACATCCTAGAAATGCACAGCGGCCGTCGGAGGGCGGAGGCAGGCTGGCTGTCTCTTCCCACTCGTAGCATGTTTAGTGTGCTAATCATGTGCACGTACTCAGCCTTGAACTTAGTGACACGTAGCGAATCTTATTCTCTAGTTTACCTTTTCCTTGACTCATTGTCATGCAGCGTTGACCTTGTATATTTTCATTGGTTTCCCGTCTTTATGAACATTTTGGCGCTAGTGAATCCCACAGTGCCCCAGTTGAACCAGTTTGCCTACCATTGTAGTAACTATTTCAAGTACACATTTCTGCCTTTCATGCATCTAGGAGTTGCGTGCCTAACTTCCTGTTAGTCCTAAAGTCCTAAGAAGAGCTGGCAAAACTTTTCTAATTTCTGAGACATTAATTTTAAAAATTGTATTCCAGTCAAGAGTAAAATTGGTTTCCTTTGTGGAGGGACAAACGAGAGATGCTGTCAAAGCAAATGGAGTCAATAGTTGTACAGAGCTCCTTCTCTCCGAGATAACTTGAAAGCCCATTTTTGGACTGGCAAGTGAAATCTTTGCCATGGTGGTTTGAGAGGAGATTTATAAGTAACTGTGAAGTTCTTTACAAAGAGTTAAATGTAATTTTGATGTTTAGTCACACTGGGAGCGGGACAAGTGAAGGTGGAAGATAAGTCATTGATCAAGCGATACAATTTAAGGAGAATGTTGAGTAGTAGGAAATTTGTTACCTCACGTGAACAAAGGATCTGTTAGAATCCAGACATTTCATTTTTATATTAATTTTTCCATGCCAATCCAACGTCAAGTCCTTTTGTCTCTATTTTTAATAAAGTCTCTATTTTTAATAAATGATACTTGGGAGAAAATGAAAGGAAAGCAATTCAGCTATTCTGTCTCTGAAGAAAGTACAGCAAAGGGAGGTCCTGAAACCTCGTTGCAAACGGACCTCGCTGGCCCCGGAGACTCACTGAGTCAGGAAGTGGTCTGACTTGTGAGAAGTCCTCCAGTGATGCCCTCGTAAGCTGAAATGGAAGAATGGGATTTTTTTTTTTCACACATTCAGCCTTTTGGGGCACGGAGAAAATGAAACAGCTGTAAGAGGAGAATCTGAAGAGATTAAAGAGCTCTGATTAGAACTTTAATGGTAATGCGATTATAATATATAAGTAAAAAATACTGGTCTGGTTTTTAAGAAAGACAGAGCGTACTTTATTGTATAATAGCTGGTTTAAATGTTTATAGTCAACTTGTAAATACATTTTAAGAATGAAAACACCCCTGGTTTGTACTTGTTTTACATATTTTTATATGAAAGCATTAAGTTTGAATGATGATTATGTTTTGTTGCATATGTTACCTCTGTTGGTAGGAAAGTATTACCAGATGATTTTGACATATAAAAGGTATATATGTCTAGTCATTCTTATGTTGTCCAAAATCATGAGCTGGAAATATATTTGGAAAAAATTTTAGTTTTCTTTAAATGTTTTATGATCAGTAGCCTCCTGAATTTATGCAAACAACAAGCATTCAGTGTGGAGGTGTAGTTAAGGCTACTTTAAAGATTTTAAGGCAATAACTACTTTAGACAAGGAAAATCTATAATCTAGTTTATGTATCCCTGTAATATTTTTTCTTTCTGTGTTTAAGTATAGAACTAAATCAGTATCAGTAGTAAAATTTTTTTTTGTGAATTCTGATACTCAGTTAATGGTCTATCCATTTTAAAATGTAGACCAAAATGAGCAATTAAAAGAGATTCATGATTGTTCCACTTTTATTTTAACTTAAAGTATTAAAATGCACATTTTTATTAATTGTTTTGTGCGAAGTCAAGTTTTATTTTTTAATATTAGTCAGTGGATAAATTTTGTACATCTTTGTTATATAAATAGCATACACTGATATAATAGATTAGTAACTTCAGGCTTAATAAGAAAGAAACTTTCAGGCAAGTTGTTTGAAGGTTTTATTTTTTTCCCCTAAATTTTGCCATTGTTATGCCCACACCTAATTAAATAACAATTTTAAAGTCATCTTTAATAAGCCTTTGCAAAGCATTCACCTTGGTTACCATAGAAATAACACACATTTTCTTTTTGTTTTAAGTAGTATGTGATTAGACTGTGTGATTAAAACAAGCTCATTTAATATAACAGTGTCTGAGGAATCATGCAGTGCTCTCTGGATATCATCTGCTGGCTCAAGCGCCGGGGGCATATTCTAACACAGAGAATTGAGGGTGCTATTCTTGTGAGTCCAGAAGGTGGCTTAGTGGGGGGCCTTTTGTATTTCTGTTTTCAGGATTTAACCTGATGTTTGTATTGTTAAAATGACATATTCCGTACAAGTCATTGTTTCCAAAAATATACATTCTTCAAACTAAAATTAGGGATTAAATAACTTTTGTAAATAAATTAGCTACTGTTATTTTTAGGTTGTATTTTCATCAAACTCATGGATTTCTTTTGCTTTTTCTCTGGAAAAATGGTTGTGAGATGATGGACAGTCAGTCTTTGGAGAGACCTGTGCCTCCCTGGGCTAGATGTTATGGAACCTGTCCACAGTCATCTGTCCAGGAGGCCGGAGGGTAGGAGCAATACACTCTTTCTGTCCAAAATGGAAGTGCTAACAAAAGAGAATCAAGGGAAAGTCTGAATAATTATGGAGCAAGCAAAGAAAAAACGCTTAGAAATGGTCTGACATCATCTCCTCTCTTATTTCCCTTTCAGTAACTTTTACTTCCAACCCATCCCCCCCGCTTTTTTTGAGACAGGGTTTTGCTTTGTAATTCTGGCTGGTCCTGAGGTCACTATGTAGCTCAGGCAAGCTTCCAACTCAGCAATCCTCCTGCCTCTGCCTCCTATGTGCTAGGTTCACAGGTGAGAGCCACCATGCCCAGCTCATACTATTTTATTTTGGAAGTATTATTTCTTTTCTTGAGTCTCACTAACAAGATGATCATTACGCTTTGTTCTGTGACTGTGGAGAGAGAAGGAGAGGGAGACTGAATCTTGTCTTCTGGAGCTAGAGTCAAATCTTGACCCTTCCTTCAAGTGTCAGTCTATAGCACATCCTGTGTATGCAGTGCCTGCTCTGGGTCACATAGCACAGTGCACGGTTGTTATTTAGAAAAGGGCTTGTTGGAATGGTAATGCATTCTACTATGAACTCTCAGTATTTATAGACATAGAGAAGATTTGGAATAAAAAATGCGTGTTTAATTAAATGGAATTTTATGTGATTGTAGGCTTCAGATTCTCTGGCAATTTATAAAAGATGCCAAACATTAGTTTATAAGTGATGCCAAGTATCTGGCTTTTAGAGCCTACAGACACATTTTTCTTTACTCAACTCATGGGAAATTGAGATCCATAGAAACATACTTGTCGACTTGAGCTGCTATTTTTTAATATTCATCTTGAAATATTGAAGTTTTTGCAGAGGTAGCGTCATCATTCTTGGGAGTGTCACCTTTTGGTTTTCAATTTATTCCTGCTTTAATATGTAAATAAAATTCACCAGTAGATTCTCCACATGTGGCATCTGTTTTCATACCTTAAACTCTCCATAAGATTTTAAAGCATGCTTTCTCATTGTAATTTACAAATTCAGTGCAGTTGTATTCAATTTGAAAATGTGATGTTTTTAAAAAATAAAATTTGAGAATTGATTTGAAAACATTTAGGTCATTACTATGAAATATTAATTATGAAAGTTATTAAGGAAGTAAATAACCAAATCAACTGAAAATTTAGCACATATATTATATATAATATAGCAGACTTGAGTGCAAAAGCCCTTATCTAAAATGTCTTGTCTATATGCATTCTTTTACTGTAGGTGATAAGGTCCAAAGGCAGGAAAAGTAGTTTCCCACCTTCTGCCAAGATGTAACCTTGAAGTCTCTTGGTCATTCTTCATATCCAAGAAATTTGTTTGGATTATTATTATTCATTTTGCATAGTTCCTGGGGTCAAAACTGGTTATACAATTTGCACAATACAGTGCAAATAATAATGTTGCTGCCTTGCTCTGAAAGCAAAAAAAAAAAAAAAAGGAAATTTGAAAATCATTCAGCTATATGTAAAAAGCTGTTCCTTTGCTGTCATTATTTGTACAATAGTTTATACAGTATTATGGGTAATATTGGCACATGAGTAACAGTATAAACTTACAGATTGCCACCTTGACTTGGTGTGTTTATTAAATTAACATCTCCTAGCTTGGAGCCTTCTCCATGCTCTGCAGTCTGGCTAGCATCTGTTCCTCCTCCAGTTTGCATCAAAACACCACTTCGTTATGCTACTACTGGTTTTTTTTGTTTTTGATTTTTGTTTTCTGTGATACTGGGGGATTGAACTCAGGGCCTTGTGTTTCCAAGGTAGGCACAGTACCACGTGAGCTAAATCCCCAGCCTTGCAAGCATAGTTTACTTCTCTTTCAGATACTTTTTATAATCATTAGGTAATTATTGACATAGTCACTGGTAAATTATAAAGCAATTAGAATACGAGTTAGAAATAAATAGATTAGTTGGTACTAACCTTTTAAGGTAATTAACACATTAATTATAATGAGCATTATCAGGTCATTTAGTTTAAAACTTTCCCAGTAATTTGTGAACTGCTATAATTTGTTGAAAATGCATATGACAAATTTTAGCTGTTTGAAATTTCATTGTTATTTAAAAAGAAATGTGTTTTAATGGTGTATGAGATGTTCCTGGTAATTTTCATCATTTCCTGCCATGTTTTTTACAACACAAACATGTTTTGAAAACAGTGGATCTTGAAACGGTTTAAAGTCAAGACACGTCCAAATTAGAAGGTTAAACTTTTCCTTGTCTAGTCTTCAAAAGGAAAACAAAACAAAACAAAACAAAACAGAACAGAACAAAACAAAACAAAACCCTAGAAAACAGAGGCCTTGATTTCTTATCCCATAGTTTTGGAATTAAGATGAAAAAGAGAGCTGTGGCCAAGAGATTGTCATAGATGTTTTCATGTTCCATCTGTACCTCTGCTGTGTCTTTAGGAGCATTAGACTTCACTAAGAAAACTCATTCATGATTTTCTTTCGATACTTTTGGCCCTGGAGATGGAATCTGCAGCCTCATTTTGCTAGGCAGTGGTCTGACCCTGAGTCCAGGTATTTAAAATACAGGGCAGCTCTGAGATTGGGCTAGCATAATAGGTATTTTATAAGCTTACAGTCCCTTACCAAGTGACTACAGATGCAAGATTACTTCCCAAGGTCAATGAATGAAGAAGAAACTGGGTGGTTTGGAGCACTCTGTCCAGCTGACAGCACAAAGTACTGTTACTGTTACTGTTACTGTTGTTCAATAATTAGCACTAATTCTTGGTCTTTTAAAATATTTATTTAGGTACTATACTATCTTCTATGTATAAGTTATACTTGTTTCCTGGTTACATAGCCTGGATTATCCTTGTGTATTTAGAAAGATCATCTATAATTACAGAAATTTGATCCTTAAATTATGGATATGATTTGAATCGTGTGACATTGTTTAGAGCTGAGACCCATTTTAATTTTTCAACATCACTATTTTGATGGTTTAATTATTTAATTTCCCAATATCAGCTGTTCAGCTTTATTAATGACATCAGAGAGCATCAGTCTTTGGATTGGGTTTTGTTGCCAGGGACATAGCTGAGTCTCAGTCGCTAAAACTCCATAAAAGCAAACGGAAATTTTCGGAAAATATTGCTGCTGTGTGTCACCATGTCTTGATTTCTAAGTCTCAGAACTGAAAGGTGCCACATGTGCTTTTGTTTTTTGGCCTGAAGAAGTCCAGTTTTAAAATTATCACCCATCGTAATAGTTAACTGTGTTTCCAGTCCCTGTCTTTCACATTTTACAGTCAAATGTATCAATAAAGATTTCAATTAATAAAATTATTTGGTCTCTATGGGGTGTCATTTCTTCCCTTCACAGAAGTTCTTTCTGTGGCATTGTTGACCAATAGTTACATTTTGTTTGAACTTGTCTATAGATATAAGCCAGGACTTAGGCAGAGTGTCTATCCTTCCTTAAAGAAATTCATTCATAGTTATTTCTTACATTTAGCTTACATTAATTAAACAAAGTTTGGTTTTAAAAAAAGCATTTGGAGTAGTTATAAAGTCACTGTAGGTAAAATGTTCTGAGGAACCATTTATTTTATTTTTTTATAATCCTAAAAGAATTTTAATTTTTCAGTAATCAGTTTTCAAATAGATAGAAATCATCTGCATTTTAAATCCATTGTGTTGGGAAAATTACACAAGATATTTGTCATTGCTGGCTTTAACTAATAAGAATTTCATTATTGGCCATAAATATTTATAGCTTATGAATTTCTTCTGAAAAATGTATTTCAAGTAATACATCAAACAAAAATAAATATGTACTCTACATAATGTACCAGTGCATTGCCAAAATACTACTTTAACAAGAACGTGGAATCTTAAGTGCTATCAATGGTTTTGAGCAGCATATGGAACATTTTCAGATAACCTTTTAGGTGCATAGTGCCAAAAGCTATATTCAAAAAGAAAATGAATATATTTAAGCATTATGTTACTTAATGAAGTTCATATTTTGTTAGTACTCACTGTAAATTTTTTAAAAAGGTTTTAAAATGCATGATCAAATTTCCAGTCTATTAAATTGAATGTTTTAGAAGTATGGCTGGGTGCCAATATCCATTACCTTCTTTTGTGTTGCATTAAAATTATCATATACCATGTGGTTCATAGGACCAGCTCTAGCAGGTAGATCTCCTTTAGATTTGTACACTGACCACTGTAAATTCTTCCTCTCCTTCACAATGGTGACTTTCCTAGATCTGAGACTTTATCCATCTTGTAATCTTAGAATCAATCACAGTGGGATCTTTCCAAGTAAATGTTCATGTTTCACTCATCCAAAGGAAAGACTAGATAATGATACTCAGTAATTCTGCATCAAAAATATGCACAGCCATCTTTTTAACATTTAATACTATGTTTTATTTTCATTTTTGCATATGATCACATGGAGAATGTAATACAATTTAAGTAAAAGGTTGTCTCAATATAAGCTTCCAGTAAATTTTTAAAAGACAACAGGGTTATTCAAAATTGACAAGAGTTAAATATCTGGAATAGAGAAGTTGAACACCATATAGACATATTTATGGCTTCTTCTTTGGGTTGGTGATATGTAGTGATCTCCTGTTACGTTGTTCTTTTGTCTTCTATCTTTGCTAATTTGTTTGAGTCATGAAGAACTAACTAGGTAGATATGAGAAGTGAATAAATATTTATATTCTGAGCTAAGGTAGTCATGGGAATATATAGTCCCATATATTTTTGTACTTTTTATGAAAGGAAGTGGTTGTAAGATTTGTCCCCAATTATTATTATACTAAAAAGGGATGATGCTTCTCCCCACTTGTGATTATTGGACTATGAAGGAACATATTTATATTTCCTCTATAAAATATTTTCTTTGGAGCTTCTTCTTGTTTTTCTTTATTATTAAGTGTATATATAAATTAGCTTCTTGTCTTAGTAATCTTTTTTTTTTTTTGCTTTTTTTTGGAGACAGGGTCTTGCTTTGTAGTTCAGGCTGGCCCTGAGCTCACTATGGTGCCCAGGCAAGCCGCCGCGAACTCAGCAATCCTCCCGTCTCTGCCTCCCGAGTGCTGGGATTACAGGCGTGAGCCACCACGCCCAGCATTATATGTGGTTACCGGGGATCGAACTCAGGTCCTTGCGCTTGCAAGGCAGGTGCCGGAACCACTGAGCTAACCCTCC
>PVIC010019379.1:0-30610 GCA_004025085.1 Thryonomys swinderianus | reverse complement strand
CTGCAAAACAGGTTAGGTAAAACTCTTGGAGACACTGACTTAGGGAAAGACTTTATGAAAAAAACCTCTATAGCACGATGACTAGCAGAAGAAATCAACAAATGGGATCACTTTTTATTAGAAAGCTTCTGCACAGCAAAGGAGACCACCAGCAGAGTGAAAAGACAACCAACAAATTGGGAAAGAATCTTTACCAGCTGTCCCTCAGACAAAGACCTGCTATCTAGAATATATAAAAAGCTTTACAAAAAAATCAGTCTGCCCAAATTTAAAGACCCAATTCAAAAATGAGCAGCTGAAATGAACAGACACTTTTCAGAGGAAAAATTAAAAGCTGCCAAGAAGCATATGAAAAAATGTTCAACATCACTGCTCATTTGAGAGATATAGATAAAAAACAACACTAAGATTTTATCTCACTGCAGAAAGGATGGCTACTGTCTCGAAATTAGCCAGCAAAAAAATGCTGGCGAGGCTGCAGAGAAAAAGGAATCTTTCTCCACTTTTGGTGGGAATGTAGACTGATGCAACCTCTATGGAAGTCAGTGTGGAGATTCCTTTAAAAAACTAGGATTAGAGGTCCCATTTTACCCTGCTAGAAATATACATAAAGGAATGAAAAGAATCATATCATAGTGACATATGTGCAGCCATGTTCACAGCAGCTCAGTTTGTGATAGCTCAATCTTGGAAACAACTCAAATGCCCATCAACTGGAGACTGGATAAAGAGGATATGGTTTTTCTATAAAGTGGAGTATTACCCTGCCTTAAAGAATGATGTTTGAGTCATTTATACTCAGATGGATGTACCTTCAGGACATACTCATAAGTGAAATAAATAGGTCACAGATGTGTAAATATCATATCTGTTCTCTGGTATGAGAAATTGAAGGTGTTAATAAATTCTAGAATGTATGATGGATATTGTGAAATAGAGAATATGCAAAGAGAAATACGGTGGAGGAGTGGGTAATGAGGGTAAAGAAAAAATCTGATGGTAATAAAAAAGGGGAAACAAAGCTTGTGTATTTAGCAGGTGGAGGGTTGTGAGGTTGGTAGTGGAACTGGAAAAATGAGAATTAAATTGTATCATATACTGGTACAATTTCCCAATATTGAGTGTGATCACAATGTGTATACACAATGTACCAATAAAGATAATTTTTTTAAAAAACTGACAAAGAAAATTCCTGGTCCCCATGGCTTTACTGCTGAATTCTACAAAACTTTCAAAGAAGAGTTAATGCCACTACTTTTCAAACTTTTTAATGAAATCCAAAGGGAATCAGTACTCCCATATTCATTCCTTGAAGCAACCATTGCCTTGATTCCAAAAGAAGAAGACCCAATCAAAAAAGAGAACTACAGGCCAATCTTCCTAATGAACATTGGTGCAAAATCTTCAACAAGATACTGGAAAACAAAATAAAAGAATCATCACGAAGGTCATACAACCTGACCAAGTTGGATTCATCCCAGGGATGCAAGGACAGTTCAACATATGTAAATCAATAAATGTAATACACTACACTAACAGACTTAAGGACAAAAACCATATGGCCATCTCAATAGATGCAGAGAAAGCATTTAACAAAATCCAATACCTATTCATGATCAAAACCCTATAAAAAATTGGGATAGATGGACTTTATCTCAACCTAATAAAAGTTATTTACCAGAAACCAACAGCTAGCATCATACTAAATGGTAGAAAACTGAAAGCTTTCACACTAAGATCAGGAACAAGACAAGGAAGTTCAGTATCACCACTCCTATTCAATATAGTGTTGGAATCATTAGCCACAGCAATTAGAGAAGAGAAAGAAACAAAAGGAATAAAGACCAGAAAGGAAGAAGTTAAATTGTCATTATTTGCTAATGACATAATATTCTACCTATAAGATCCTAAAAACTCAACCAAACAACTGCTAGACTTAATTACCAAATTTAGTAGCATAGCTGGATACAAGGTCAATGCTTAAAGGTCAATAGCATTTTTATATAAAAAATAACAGATTTATTGAGAGAAAAACTGAGGAGTCATTTCCTTTCACAGTAGCATCCAAAAAAATGAAATATCTATGAATCAATTTTAAAAAGGTGGTGAGAGACCTCTACTCTGAAAACTATGACACTCTGAAAAAGGAAATTGTTGAGGATATTAGATAATAGAATGACATCCATTGTTCATGGATAGGAAGAATTAACATCAACAAAATGGCTAAACTCTCACAACTACTATATAAATTCAGTGCAATCCTAATTGAAATCCCAACAGCATATTTCACAGATCTAGAGAAAATTATCCAAAAATTCATTTGGAATCACAAAAGACTTTGAATAGAAAAAACAATTCTAAACAAGGACATGGCAGAGGGATATCACGATCTTATTTGAAACTATACTACAAAGTTACTATGATAAAAATGAGATGGTACTGGCAAAGAAACAGACCTGAGGATCAGTACAACAGATCACAAGACCCAGAAACAACTCCAGATACACTAAGCCACCTCATCTTTGACAAAGGAGGCAAACAACCTCAATGGAGGAAAGACAGCCTCTTTAACAAATCGTGCTGGAAAAATTGGGCTTTAATCTGACAAAAACTGAAGCTAGATCTATCTGTTTCACCATCTACTAAACAAAAATCAAAGTGGTTTTGAGACCTAAATATTAAAACAGAAACTCTAAACCTGCTGCAAAACAGGTTAGGTCGTACTCTTGGAGATATTGGCTTAGGGAAAGACTTTATGAACAAAACCTCTAAAGCATAAGAACTAGCAGAAGAAATCAACAAATGGGATCTCATCTTATTAAAAAGCTTCCGCACAGCAAAAGAAACCAAAGGCAGAGCGAAAACCAACAAATTGGGGGAAAAAATTTTGACAGCTGTTTCTCAGACAAAGGGCTACTATCTAGAATATATATAAAGAGCTTAAATAAACAACAACCCCCATTTAAAGACACAATTCAAAAATGGGCATCTGAAACGAAGAGACACTTTTCAGAGGGAGAAGTAAAAGCAGCTAAGAAGCATATGAAGAAATGCTCAACATCACTGGTCATTTGAAAGACACGGATGAAAAAAAAAACTGAGATTTCATCTCAATCCACAAAGAATGGCTGCTATCTCAAAATTAGCCAGCAACAAATGCTGCCGAGGTTGCGGGGAGAAAGGAACCCTTCTCCACTGTTGCTGCAAAAGTAGACTCATTCAACTGCTATGGAGATCAGTGTGGAGATTCTTCAAAAAACTAGTATTAGAGGTCCCATTTGACCCTGGTAGGGATTATACACAAAACAATTACAAGATTCGTATCTTAGGGATATATGTGCACCCATATTTATAGCTGCTCAGTTCGTGATAGCTAAATCTTGCAAACAACCCAAATGTCCATCAACTCTAGACTAGAAAAAGATGTGGGTTTTTTTTTTATAAAATGAAGTATTAGTCTGCCATAAAAATGATAATCTTGAGTCATTTATACTCAAGTGGACATACCATAGGACCTACTCATAAGTATAGGTCACAGATCTGTAAATATCATATCTTTTCTCTGATACAAGAAACTGAAGATTTAAATGAGTTCTAGGATGCATAATAGATATTGTGAAATTGTAAATATTTAAAGAGAAATGGGCTTTAGGTATAAGTAATGAGGGGAAAGAAAAAATGTGATAGTAAAAAAAAAAGAAAACAGGGGCCGGAGGGTTAGCTCAGTGGTTCTGGCGCCTGCCTTGAAAGCGCAAGGACCTGAGTTCGATCCCCGGTAACCACATATAATGCTGAGCGTGGAGACACGCCCACCAACAATCAACACCGCATACCACAATGCCGGACGTGGTGGCTCACGCCTGTAATCCCAGCACTCGGGAGGCAGGGACAGGAGGATTGCTGAGTTCGCGGCGGCTTGCCTGGGCACCATAGTGAGCTCAGAGCCAGCCTGAACTACAAAGTGAGACCCTGTCTCCAAAAAGCAAAAAACAAACAAACAACAAAAAAACATATATATAGGGGCAGGCGTTTTAGGGTGGGTAGGGGAAGGGGAAATGAGAATTAAGTCATGTTATATACTGGTACAAATTCTCAATGTTGAGCGTCATCATGATGTGTATATATAATGTACCAATCAAGATTCAAATTTTTAAAAAATTATTTGAAAAAATAAGCAAAGTTGTAGCAAATACCAGTATTTGAAAAGTCAGCTATACTTCTGTATACTGCTGTGAACAATCCAAAAGTGAAGTTAACAATTAATTTCATTTACAAAATCATCAAAAAGAGTAAAATACCTACAGGGAGGGGAATTTAGCTCAAGTAGTACCACACCTACCTTGCAAGCACAAGGGTCCAAGTTTGATCCCCAGTAGTTCCAACAAAAGAAAACAAAAACTGGGCTGGAGCTCTAGCTCAGTGGTTCCGGCGCCTGCCTCACAAGCACAAGGTCCTGAGTTTGATCCCCAGTAACCACATACAATGCTGCGTGTGGTAACTCACACCCACCAGCAATCAATACCACATACCACAGTGCCAGGTGTGGTGGCTCACACCTGTAATCCCAGCACTCGGGAGGCAGAGGCCAGAGGATTGCTGAGTTCAAGGCTTGCCTAGGCTATATGGTGAGCTCAGAGCCAGCCTGAACTACAAAGCGAGACCCTGTCTCAAAAAAAAAAAAAAAAAAAAAAAAACTAGCAATAGTAATAAAAAAAAGGTACAACTTATATGCTGAAAACCTCAAAACACTGCAGAAAGAAAACTTAAAGAATATTCCTATATATGAAAACTCAGTATCATTAAAAGGGCAAAAATTCTCAATTTGATCAATAGATTCAAGAGATTGCCTATTAAATTATCACTTAACTTATTTACAGAAATCAACAAACTAGCATTAAAATATGAAAATGAAATATATCCAGAAGAGCAAAGACTATGCTACAAGAACAAAAGTAAGAGAACTATATTGGTATGAAATTTTTTTCATTATCCTTTTGATTTTCATTTACTAATAACTAATTATTTTAAGTATCCTTTCATGCACTTATTGGCCAGTGGTATATGCTTTTGGAGAAATGTCTGGAATCTTGCCCATTTTCCTTTGGGACATTTGTCTTCTCACTGAATAATAATAGTTCTTTGTATAATGTTCTGAATAATTAACACATTAGCTACATAAATTACAGATATTTTCTTCCATTTTGTTGGAGTCCTACAGATTACATTTTTATTTTCTTGATGGTTTCCTTTAAAGAACAAGTTAATTGTATTGAAACCAAATATTAGCTAACAAATTTTATGTTACAGGTGCCTTAGCACAATAAAAACAAATAAAACTGAAAAAATTTCTAGACTCCAGATGGTCTCACTAGAGGATTGTATCAAATGTTTAAAGAAAAATTAACAGTAATTCACTAACTCTGTGGAAGACTTCCAAACTCATTTTACAATGATTTTATTACCTGAAATTATAGCTAAAAAGAAGACCATACAGGCAATAATGCACGTTTGGTTCCAGACCTCTGAAATAAAGTGAAGATCAGAGTAAAATGAGTTACACAGATCTTTTTTTCTCAGTGCATATAAAAATTATGTTTATATTATATTATCTCCTATTAAGTGAGCAATAGTATTATGTCTTAAAAATTAATGTAGCATTTTAAAATACAATATTGCTGAGCATGGTGATGCACACCTATAAATCCAGCATTCTGGGAGGCAGAGGAAGAAGGATTGCAAGTTCAAGCCCAGACTGAGCAATTTAGCAGGACCTGATCTCAAGGGGAAAAAATACAGAAGAAGAAAAAGAGAAGGAGGAGGAAGAAAAGAGGGGAAGGAGGAGGAAAAGAAGAAATGGCTGAAGACAGAGCATGCAAAGGCCCTGGGTTTAATCCCCAGAACTGAAAATTTTACATTATTGCTAAAATTGCTAACAATCACCCAATCTGTTAGAAAAATGGTATTGATAGACTACAACAAAGTTCCCACAAATATTTAACACTATAAATGCAACATGTGAGAAGTATGATAAAGTATGTGACTATACATGAACAGATACTTGCAGACCAATATCCTCCACTAATAGAGATGCAAAGATTCTTTAAAAATATTAATCAAGTGCCAGGCGTGGTGGCTCATGCCTGTAATCCCGGCACTCAGGAGGCAGAGGCAGGAGAATTGCTGAGTTCGAGGCTTGCCTGGGCTACATAGTCAGCTCAGGGCCAGCCTGAACTACAAGCCAGACCCTGTCTCAAAAAAAAGTATGATGCCGGGCATGGTGGCTCAAGCCTGTAATCCCAGCACTCGGGAGGCAGAGGCAGGAGGATTGCTGAGTTCAAGGCTTGCCTGGGCTACATAGTGAGCTCAGGGCCAGCCTGAACTACAAGTGAGACCCTGTCTCAAAAAAAAAAAAAAAAAAAAAGTAGAAACAGGATCCAAAGATGGGAAGGTGTAAAAAGAAATAAGATGTGTTATGTACGTGTACCAAGTCCCCACAATGAATGTAATCATTATGTATTATAAACATGTACTAATAAAAACAAATAAATAAGTTACTGGCCAGAAGCCAAAGAGGTATCAAACATAGTAGAGTGATACTAAAATCAAACAAACAAAAAAAGAGCTGAAAAAAGATGCAAATGTCCACTCTTATTTACAATGGTACAGGAAGTCTTGGCCAGTACATTATGACAATAAAAATACTTAGAAAGCATACAAGTCAGAAAAGAAGTACTAAGTGACCTTACTTTTCAGACTCACTGAAAGAGAAATTGGGGAGTCAATCCCTTTCACAATAACATCCAGAAAAATGAAATACTTAGGAATCAATCTAACGAAGGAGGTGAAAGACCTCTACTCTGAAAACTACAGGATTCTGAAAAAGGAGATAAAAGAGGATATCAGAAAATGGAAAGACGTCCCTTCTCCCTGGGTAGGGAGAACCAACATCGCCAAAATGGCTATACTCACACAACTACTATACAGATTCAATGCAATTCCGATTGAAATCCCATCACCATACTTCTCAGAGCTAGAGAAAATAATACAAAAATTCATCTGGAACCACAAGAGACCTAGAATAGCAAAAGCAATTCTAAGCAAACAGGACATGACAGGGGGTATTACAATCCCCAACTTAAAACTGTACTATAAAGCCACTGTGATAAAAACTGCATGGTACTGACAAAATAACAGACCTGAGGACCAGTGGAATAGATTAGAAGATCCAGAAACAACTCCAGATACACTAAGCCACCTTATCTTTGACAAAGGAGCCAAACATCCTCAATGGAGGAAAAACAGCCTCTTTAACAAAAGGTGCTGGAAAAAATGGGCTTTAAACTGCCAAAAACTAAAGCTAGACCTATCTCTTTCACTGTGTACTAAACTAAAATCACAATGGATTCGAGATTTAAACATTAAAACAGAAACAATAAACCTGCTGCAAAACAGGTTAGGTAGAACTCTTGGAGACATTGGCTTAGGCAAAAAATTTATGAACAAAACCTCTATAGCACAAGAACTAGCAGAAAGAATCAGCAAATGGAATCTCATCCTACTAAAACCCTTCTGCACAGCAAAAGAAACCACTGGCACCACTAAAAGACAACCAACAACATGGGAAAAAATTTTGACTAGCTGTTTGTCAGACAAAGGGCTACTATATACAATATATAAAGAACTTAAACAAATCAGTCCCCCCAAGTTTAAAGACCCAAGTCAAAAATGGGCATCTGAAATGAACAGACACTTCTCAGAAGCAGAAGTAAAATCAGCAAAGAAGCGTATGAAGAAATGTTCAACATCACTGGTCATTTGAGAAATGCAGATGAAAACAACACTGAGATTTCATTTCACTCCACAAAGAATGGCTGCTATTGTGAAATCAACCAGCAATAAATGCTGGCGAGGTTGTGGGGGAGAAAGGAACACTTCTCCACGGTTGGTGGGATTGTAGACTTGTATAATCATTGTGGAGATCAGGGTGGAGATTCCTCAGAAAACTGGGATTAGATATCCCATTTGACTCTGCCATTCCCCTGCTAGGAATACACCGAAAGGAATTAAAAGAATCATATTGTAAAGTCATATGTACACCCATGTTCATAGCAGATCATGTGATAGCCCAATCGTGGAAACAGCCCAGATGCCCATCAACTGGAGACTGGATAAAGATGTGCTTTTTAAATAAAATGGAGCGTTACTCTGCCATAAAGAATGACAAGTTTCATTCATCTATGTGCAAATGGATACACCTTAAAGACACACTGATAAGGGAAATAAATAGATCACAGATATGTAAATACTGTATCCTTTCTCTGGTATGAAAACCTGTAGATGTAAATAGTTCTACAATGTATGATAGATTTTGTAAAATAGGGAATATCAAAGGGAATGTGGTGGAGGAACGTAATGAGGGAAAAGAATAAATATGATTTGGAAAGAAATAGCATGTATGTAAGTGGGGGGTTGTGGGTGGGTAGGGATGTGGGTAAAAATGAGAATTAACTTGTGTCATATACTGGCACAAATTTCCCAATGTTGTGTGCGATTGTGAACTGTATATAAAATGTATCAATAAAGAATTCAATTAAAAATTTTTTTAAAAATAAAAGTAACAATAGCATTCTTCAGAAAACTAGATAAAACAATCTTTTTTAATTGAATTCTTTATTGTACAATTTATATATATATCTCACAATCACACATAACATTGGGGAATTGGTACCAATATATGACACAGTCAATGCTCATTTTTACCCATATCCCCACCCACCCACACCTTCCCACCCCTATATATATATATATGCTCTTTTATTTTCTTTCACAATCATATTTATTCCTTCCCCTCATTACATACCCAATTCAGAAGGAAACCCACAGACTGAAAATAAAAGGTTGGAAAACAATCCTCGACGCCACAGGAAACTGCAAAAAAGCAGGAGTGGCTATCTTGTTTGCAGATAAAATAGATTTCAAACCCAAACTGATTAAAAGAGATAAAGAAGCCGGGCATGGTGGCTCACACCTGTAATCCCAGCACTCAGGAGGCAGAGGCAGGAGGATTGCTTAGTTCGAGGCTTGCCTGGGCCACACAGTGAGCTCAGGGCCAGCCTGAACTACAAAGTGAGACCCTGTCTCAAAAAAAAAACAACAACAACAAACAAACAAAAGAGATAAAGAAGGTCACTATATTCTCATACAGGGAACTATCCAAGAGAAAGAAATAACAATCATAAATATTTATGCACCAACTCTAATGCACCCAACTATATAAAACAAACATTAGTGGACATGAAAAGCCAGTTAACCATGAATACAATAGTAGTAGGGGACTTTAATAACCCACTGTCACAAATTGACAGATAAACTGGGACAAAGAATAAATAAAGAAATACTTGAGCTAAATCAAACTTTTGAGCAAACGGACTTATTAGATGCCTACAGAATTTTCACCCTACAAAGCGAGAAAACAATCTTAAATTTCATGTGGAATTAGAAAAGACCAAGAATTGCAAAAGTAATCTTGAGTAAGAACAAAGCTGGAGACATCAAAATCCTATATTTCAATTCATATTACAGAGCTACAGTGATAAAAATAACATGGAACTGGCACAAAATGAGATGTGCAGATAAAAGAAACAGAATAGAAATGAAGAAGCAATCCCGGGGCATTGGGCCATTGGCTAAAAATATATACCCAAGGAAAGATAACCTTTTTAACAAACAGTGCTGGGAAAATGGCTATACAACATGCAGAAGATTGAATCTAGATCTGTATCTCTCAACCTGCACTAAAATCAACTAGGTCAAATATCTAAATGTTAAAAGAGAACCAGAATCTGCTAGAAGGTAAAATACTTGAAGACATAGGCAAAGGCAAAGATGTTCTGAACTGTCAGATTCTGGGAAACATAATCCCAATTACACAAAAATAATATAAAGTATCAAAAAGTGGGATCATTTCAAACTAGAAAGCTTCAGCACAGCAAAGGAAACAACCAACAGAGTGAAGAGACAACTTACAGAATGGAAAAAATTTTTTGCCATCTTTCAATGGGATAGAAGATTAATATCTAAAATATATAAGTAACTCAAAAACATACATTCCCTAAAATAAAAGACCAAATCAAAACATGGGCAACTGAAATGAATATACACTTCTCAAAAGAAATAAACATGGTCAAAAATATATGAAAAATGTTTAACATTGCTGGCCATTCGTGAAATGGAAGTTAAAACAACACTGAGGCTCCATCTCAAGAAAGAATGGCTATCATTAAATCAAACAATAACAAATGCTGGAGAGGCTGTGAGGAAATACGGACCTCTCTTCTTGGTGGATAGAAATGTAAACTAGTACAACCACTATGGAAATCAGTATAGAGGTTCTTCAAAAACCAGAAATGTTAGAAATTCCACTTGACCCTGTTATTCCCTTCTTGATATCATCTCAAAAGACTTAAAGACATCATATTACAATGATAGGTACACACTCATGTTTATAGATAGCAACACAACCCAATAACTAAATCTTAGAAGCAGCCTATATATCCATCAGCAGATGAATAAGTAAAGAAAATTTGGTATTTATACACAATAAAGTACTACTCTGGCCTAAAGAAGGACAAAAGAGGTATTTGTAGAAAAATGGATGCACACTGAGACCATCATTTTAAGTGAAATGAATATATATAAAGATATATATATATTTAATATTATATTTATATTATTATTATATATTAAATATCACAGGGTTTCTCTTATGTGAGTATAAAGAAATTAAAGAGCAAAATCAAAGGTAGATACTAGGAAACAGGCAAATATATCTTTGAAAATGAAAGGGGACCAAAAGATAAAAAGAGATGAGAGGAAGAGGAACAGAAGGGGACATAAAAAGAATTAAGAGATATTATCCACATGTACTAGCTCCCTTTGATGAATATAGTCATTACGTACTATAATCATGTTTTAATAAAAATTAAAAATTTTCAGAAGAGAATAAATAAAAACAGAATGTATCAGCATCCTGGTCTTTTTTTTCATTGAATTCTTTGTTGGTACATTTTATATACAACTCACAATCACACTCAACATTGAGGAATTTGTACCAGTATATGACACAAGTTAATTCCCATTTTTACTCATTTACTCTCATTTTTACTCCCTACCCACCCTGCAACCCTCCACCCCTTATATACATGTACCATATCTTTTCTCTGGTATGAGAACCTGTAGATGTAAATGAGTTCTAGAATGTATAATAGATTTTGGGTTTGGGTTTTTTTGTTTGTTTATTTGTTTGTTTTTTGAGACAGGGTCTCACTTTGTAGTTCAGGCTGGCCCTGAGCTCACTATGTAGCCCAGGCAAGCCTCGAACTCAGCAATCCTCCTGCTTCTGCCTCCAGAGTGCTGGGATTACAGGCGGGAGCCACCACGCCCAGCACTATGGTATGTGGTGTTGATTGCTTGTGGGCGTGAGTCACCACGCCCAGCACTGTATGTGGTTACCAGGGATTGAACTCAGGACCTTGCGCTTGCAAGGCAGGCGCCGAAACCACTGAGCTAAATCTCCAGCCCTAGAATGCATAATAGGTTTTGTGAAATAGGAAATATTCAAAGGGAATATGGTAGGGGAAAATAATGAGAGGAAAAAATAGATATGACTTGAAAAGAAAAAGAAAGCACATGTATGTAAGCATGCTGGTCTTAAGTAAAACACATTGTTCCTAACTGAAAGGTCATTAGCATAACTATCAGTCTTCCTGTAAAGGAGTGTTAAGTGCATGCATATGTGAACCACTGAAGTTTTTAAATATTTACTTATCTTTTTTTTTTTTTTTTGAGACAGGGTCTCACTATCTATCCAGGCTGCCTTCAATTCACTATGTAACCTAGGCTGACCCAATCTCACATTAGTCCTCCTATCACACCCTCCAGAGTGCTGGAATACAGGCTTGTACCACCATGACTGGCTCTGAAGATGTTTTTTAAGCAAAATCTCATCTGTTGTATGATTTCCTCCAGTACCCTAAAAACATTATGGAGAGAGACCCTGTCTCCAAAAGCAAAAAAAAAAAAAAAAAAATTATGGAGAGAGTCCTTTCTACTTTGAGCAGAAAAAAATTCTCAAAAAATCCAATATTCAAAAGGATTATTTGTTTTAGGTTTTGGGGGGTTGCTTAACAAAATACCATACACAGGAAGACAAATAAGTAACACAACTTCATTTCCCACAGTCAGAGGTTGGGAAGTTCAAGATTAAAGCCCCAGCAGATTCAGCATCTGGTAAGCACCTGCATTTTCAGAAACTGGCCTTCTCACATCATGCATACTCACATGGTAAAAAAGGCAATCAGGCCTCCCTTGATCCTCTTATAATAAATCTTGGTGAACTGAACTAAATTGAAGAGAATACAACATCCCACAATGAATGCAATCATCATGTACTGTAACATGGAGCCAGTAAGTGAATGGAATGGAATGGAATGGAATGGAATGGAATGGAATGGAATGGAATGGAATGGAATGGAATGGAATGGAATGGAATGGAATGGAATGGGGTGGGGTGGGGTGGGGTGGGGTGGAGTGGAGTGGAATGGAACAGAATAGAATGGAATGGAATAGAATGCTTTAAAGTATATAAAATATTAAAGGCCTAACAGTGAGAAAATTGAAGTTTCAGGGCTAGGATGTAGCTTAGTGGCTCTATGACTGCCTGGCAAGTTCAGAATCCTGAGTTCAATCCCCAGTACCGAAAACAAAAAATTGAGGTTTCCTCTTGCCAACAAGAGATAATACTGGGGCCGGAGATTTAGCTCAGTAGTTCTGGTGCCTACCTAGCAAGCGCAAGGTCCCTGATTCAATCCCGGCAACCACATACAATAATGCTGGGCATGGTGACTCATGCCTACCAGCAACCAGTACCACACACCACAGTGCCAGGCAGGATGGCTCATGCCTGTAATCCCAGCACTTGGGAGGCAGAGGCAGGAGGATTGCTGAGTTCGAGGCTTGCCCGAGCTACATAGGAAGCCCAGGGCCAGCCTGAACTACAAAGTGAGATCCTGTCTTAAAAAAAAAAAAAAAAGATATAATACTGGCCTAGTCATTGTAAACCTTATCTTACAGAAACCTACTTCAGAACATTAAACCTTCTATTTCTATTCTTTAAAATAATGTATACAAGTTGGAATTTGTGTGATGGTAGTATAAGGAGCTCCTTGGACAGTCCCTGCAGTAAAACAACCATTCATCTGGAAAATTTATTAAAATAATCACTTGATGTCACCAGAAACTGCCTTGAGTATAAAGAAGACATTTATTCATGAAAATCAACTAAGTTTCACTATAAACAGTGAGTATCTGTGGCATTTAAACTATGATCTGCATCCATCTATCCTGCACCAACAGATGGAAGTGGTACCAGAGGGGTGTGGACCAGGAGAGAGATTCCTTCTCCCTCCGTGCCCAGCATGATAGGCTCTGCTTTCACCTTTGGAACGGTATCTATCAACAGATGAATAGATAAAGAAATTGTGGTGTTTAAGCTTTTACTTAAGACATTTTTCTGTAAATTCTTCTGAGGTTTTTATGTATGTAATTGCTTTAGCTACAAGTAACGCCAATTTATTGATCTCCTTTTCAATTCTTTCACCTTTAATTTATTTTTGTTTTTCATTGTGTTGATTTTCTATCACAATGTAGAATTAAATTACAGACTGTGGAAATCTTTGTATCCTATGAGACCTAAGGTTTATCAATTCCTTATCCTGACAAGAATATTTCATTATACTTCAATCAAATTATTTTAAATATCTATTAAGAGTTGTAGACTGAACTATGAATTCTTTAGAATTTTAAAATTTTTATTATATTAAATATTTAAATTTTAACTCATATTTCTATTGGGAATAAAAGCTCGCCTGTATGATATCTGTTCTTTTTTTTTTTTTTTAAGATTTTTGAAACCTCCTTGACAGATAATGTAGGTAATTCCCAGTGAGTCAATTTCTTGTATAATCAGCTCCTCTGTATGGAAATTTCCTTTGGCTTGTTTCAAACTAATGAAATATGGCAAAAGGTGATGGATATAATTTCCTTGATTAATTTGCTTTATAGGGCAAAACAAGCAGATTTTGAAGATATAATTATATTCTTATATACATTATGATCACATTCAACATTGAGGGTTTATACGTATACATGACATATCTTGATTCTTATTTTCTTCCCATCCTCCTGTCCTCCCTACAACTCCCTGCCCCCTATATACATATGCTTTGTCTCCTTTTTTACCAACAAATTCTTTATTTCCCTTCTTTACTAGCCCCTATCCCTTTTCCCTTTGAATATTTTCTTCCTATTTCACAATACTTATTATACATTGTAGAATTCATTTACACCTTCAGTTTATCATACCAGAGAAATGGTATGGTATTTACAAATCTGTGTCCTATTTATTTCACTTATGAGTATGTTCTCAAGGTACATCCATTTGAGTATAAGTGACTCAAATTTATCATTCTTTATGGCAGAGTAATACTCCCTGCCTTGTATATACACAAAAGAATTAAGAGAGTCATATCACAGTGACACATGTACACCCATATTTATAGCTGCTCGGTTTGTCATAGCCAAATCTTGGAAACAGCCCAAATGTCCATCAACAGGAGACTAGATAAAGAAGATGTGGCTTTTTGTAATTACATTCTTTATATGTTGACTTTATGTTGGCAAAAAGAGACATTTTCTTTGGTGGGCCTCACTTAACAAATTAAGACTTTTATAAGAAGGCACAGAAGTCAGAGATTTCTGTCATTGCTGCCAGGGCTTCTACAATCATGAAATAGCATTTTATACTTTTCAGAAAGACCTTAAAAGTGTATCACTTCCTAGTCAAACCCAGATAAGAATTCAGCCCAGTCATCATCTTGCTTTGTTATGGAAGCAGAGAAAGTTACTATATTTCATGATCAAGTATACATTTCAGTGTTGCAAACATTCTCTGGCTTTGAATAATACATAATCAGTAAATGTTGATTGAAAACTTCTGTGTACATCAGTGAGCTAAAATTCATCCACCTCACTCTAGGTAAAATTTTTTTCATAATTTTCCCATTTTCTGAATTCCAGATATCCACTTATAAAATTTATTCATGGTTAATTTTGATGGAAAGTGGAGTTTGAGTCATAGATATCAAGAATTGTCCATCAAAATGCCATCTTAACAGAAGCAAAATATTTATTTTTCACTCAACTACCAGAATACTATTTTAAAAATTGTGATCTTAGATATGTAAATACTGTATCTTTTCTCTGGTATGAGAACCTATAGATGTAAATGGGTTCTAGAATGTATGATAGATTTTGTAAAATAGGAAATATTCAAAGGGAATGTGGTGGGGGGAACGTAAGGAGGGGAAAGAATAAATATGATTTGGAAAGAAAAAGAACTAGCATGTATATAAGGGGTGGGGGATTGTGGGTGGGTAGGGATTTGGATAAAAATGAGAATTAACTTCTGTCATATACTGGTACAAACTCCCCAATGTTGAGTGTGATTGTGAGCTGTGTATAAAATGTACCAATAAAGAATTTAATTTAAAAATCCAAAAAAAATGTGATCTTATCATGTTCATTCTACTTAAACTTGTCAGTGGAGTCCCATAGCTCTTATTCAAACTAAATTTTCTATATAGTCTACCAGACCTGGCTTGATCTGGCCACTGTTGATACATGTAGGTTTGTCTCATATTATGCCCCCCTCATAGTCAACACTACTAAAAACTGCTCAATTGGTCTTTGAGTTCAAGTGTGCCATATTTTCTTCTGTGACAGGGATCCTACATGTTTTGTTTCATCTGTTTGTGAAGTTTTCAAATCCTTTTCACCTAAATTCTATTCATCTTTTAACTTTCTAGTAGAGAATCTTCAGAAAATCTTGTTAGTTCTTGAACTGATTTTATAAGCATAGAGCCTTTTGGAAAGAAAAAATTTGATGATTATAAAAAGGAAACAGGGACAGATATTTAGCACAGTGGTTCTGGTACCTGCCTAGCCAGCGCAAGGTCCCTGGTTCAATCCCTGGTAACCACATACAACAATACCAGGCGTGGTGACTCACGCCTACCAGCAATCAATACCACATACCACAATCCTGGGCATGGTGGCTCACGCCTGTAATCCCAACACTGGGGAGGCAGAGGCAGGATGATTGCTGACTTCCAGTATTGCCTGGGCTACATAGTGAGCTCAGGGCCAGCCTGAACTACAAACCAAGACTGTGTCTCAAAAAAAGAAAAAAAAAAGGAAACAAAGCTTATGTATTTAGGGGTTGGGGGATTGGGAGGGGAGGGGAATGGGAAAAACTGAGAATTAAGTTGTGTCACGTACTGATACAAATTCTCAATTCTGATTGTGATCACAACCTATATATAAAATATACTGATAAAATCAATTATTAAAAAATAAAAATTCAAAAAAGCATAGAGCCTTTTAATCTAACATACTAACATAAATATATTTATGATTTTACCCCTAGTAATATAGAACATATTAAACAAATAAACTCCATTGTTCCAAGAGGTCACTATTAATTTCATTGTACCTAACCCCTGATAGAGCTACACATTTCATGGTGATGGCTGCTCTGCTAAAATAACATGACTTGAAAAGCTACTCACAAGTTTATAAGTACTATATGTCATCATCCTCTGATTCTCACAACATGGTGAAACCTATTTCTTTCTGGGAGAAATAATAAAATCATTTAATAATTTTAACATTAAAGTTAACTGGCTAACTGTGAAAGGCTCTTCCCAGTGCTATGTTGATTGCTGTGGAAAAGGGGGATTACAAATAAAAGGACACTAACAAGTAAAAATGTATAAAATATGTGTGTCAATATGACATTTTACTGGATAAGTAGTAACACGTCTTAATTTTTCAGAAAACCTTGAATTTATTTATCTCTTTATTTTGTGTGGTCATTTACAGGAACTAAAAGCTGAAATGCAACCTTTAAGACCAATATGTTTCTGTTTAAATAGTGTTTTTTCTGTGTTCTGTTATTACAATCAACTAACATTTAACTTTGCTATGTCAATGCCTCTGTATAGGACATTTAGTTAGAATTAGACAAACTGTACTGCATTTTATTCACATTTTAATTGTCTAAATAATATTTAAACTTACTTTGCCATTTTTTTGTTGTATCTGTTTTCATCTATTCTTTTTAGTGTTCTTTTCCTGGTTAAGATCATCCTATTAAACTGTTTTAACATTTAAATTCTCTTATCATTGTACTTTTTGTACACTCAAAATATTCTTTTCTTACAAAATGAGAGGCAGTTCACTCTAGTAATTAGTTGCATTTCTTCTTTTTTAATGTTGGTATTTTCACTATCATCTATGATTTCTCCCTAATATGTACAAGAATAAAGAAGGTGAAAACTCTATTATTTTCATTAACTTGCTCAATTCAGGAACATGGTAGGAAACTATTTTTTCAAAATAATGTGAGTGTTTCATAACTATGATTATGCTGATAGTTAAGTAAAGCACAGATGGATAACGGCAGAGACTCACTCATCACACTAAATTATAGCAATATTTCTAATCCAATGAATGACCTCTATAACATACTGGCTACCTCCCAAAAGTTCTGCCAGTAGTTTGCATTTGGCTTGTTATTTTGTGAGTGTTGTGAATAGATTATAGGTAAGAGACAACTATTCATTTTCATATTAATTTAAATATATTTATAATGTGGAATACAAGAAGTGAAAGAATGACTATAACTATTGCTTTCCATTATTCATTCTTTTAGAAAGATAATGTACTTTTTAATTCTCATCAGCACTGACTGCATAGGGCATTGTTTCTTTTTTTCTTTCTGGGGATTTTTCAGGGGTTTGTTGCTATTATGGTAAAAGTTTTCAAAAATATTCTTTTACTCTGAGTTTTCTTTTATAATGCCTCTCTTCCCTTCCAGAATTCTGTCACCTGATTTTACATTTACAAGTAATTAATTACAAGGAAAGTATGACAGATAATGTGAAGTAGTCAATGGAATTTCAGAATGGACCGCAGTATACATATTAGTTACAGTCTGAAAATGATGTTTCATAGAGAAACGAGCAAACATAACAATTATATTAATACTGGAAATAGTAAGAGTCAATAATAACTAGAAGGTATCAAAATCCTAGTAATAAGAAAACAGTAATGATTTTATAGGCACTATGAATGAGGCAAAAGAGAAATAAACTTTCTTATAATGTTTCTACAAAAATAATATCCAGGGAGGGTCTTCCAGGAAGATAGCACAATGATGAGCAGCAGAGAAACAGCCTCTCTGATATTTGGAATCAGGCAGTGAAATAAAGCAAAATGAGGGAAAGCAGGAGGAGGGAAATGGGTCCCCTAAAACTAGCAAGGATCTGAAGTGAGAATTAGAGCCCACAGGGAAAGTAAAGAGAGGAACGACAATGCAGAGGAAAGAGTTGGCAAGCTGCACTTTCTTCCTGAGTCCTGGCTTGCAGCCTAAGAGGAGAAGCTTGAACCTGTAGAGGCACAGTTACTATGGCCAGTCCCAGAGGCTTCCCTGGATAAACAAACCCAGTGGAACAGACCAGTAGATGCTGTGGACTGCAGTGGCTGGTGAGTTACTTGGGTTCAGATGCTCCCTACAAGAAGTGATTGGCTGGTAGCCATTTTAGAAAGGGAACAATGGGAGTCAGAACTCAGAGCAGCTATGGGTTGTTTCCATCTAGGAGCTCTAAGTGTCAGGGTGAAGTATGAATGACTTCAAGCCAGCAGCAGGTCAGGGAAATGAGCTCAAGCTGGCAGGGAGCCACATTCAAGCCAACAAGATTCACTTGGAGTACTGCAGGCTGAAAAATTTGCTCCCAGTTCAAAGACCAAAACCATAAGCAGGATGAACTTCAGTGGAACTAAAAACCCAGGTTTTCTTAGATTATCCACCACTGCCATAATTCTACTGCTGGCTTTCTAAGATCAATCAAAACAGATCTAGGTTATCTCTAACCCTCTCTGTCAACTAGACAACAGAGAAATTTCTTGAAGTGGACTTTTTTTCCAACTTGTGTTTCTTTCCTTGCTTTTTAATTATATTTTTTATTTTTTCTACTTTTTCTCTATTGTTCTTTTTTATATGAGTAAGAACATTGTTTCTAGTTCTTTGTTTTGTTCTTGTTTGTTTCTTCTTTCTTTCTAGTCTTTCTTCTTCCTCAGTTTTCAAAGCTTGTATAATTTTCCTTTGTCCTTCAGTTTGCAACTAATCTATTTTTCTTCTTCTATTTCTCTATCTTTCCCCCTAAGCCTTTTAAATTTTTTTCCCTGTTGGTTAGTTTTAGATTGGACTGTACAACTACAAATCTTGTTCATACATTTGAAGGTGGCAAAATACCAGTTACCAAAGTTTGTTATTTTCTAGGGTATGTTTAAGCTATTGCTATTACTGACTGTACTACTTTACCTAAGGTGACATACTTATTCTAATCAGCCTTCACTGTATGCCAAGGCTGAGAATTCCTGAAGATCATGAACAATACTATATGTCAGTGGGAAATAACCACAGGCCATGCCAAATAGGCAACTTCTCATCCCAAATAAGCTAAAGAGGGACAATCTTGCAACAGACTCAAAACCCAAAACTCAGCTACATCTATGAGACATCTATGAAAAGTAGTCATTTCCTAAGTGTTCTCAATATTAGAAATAAATATATATACCATGAAAACTTTACTAGAATCAACAATAATAAATACATATGGACCAAAACTGAAAAAAAAAGAAAATTAGAAGACATGGAAGAAAGATGCAAGCCCAGCTCACCAAAGGCAAACTAAGGGGGCAATAAGGTGGAACAATTTGAAAGCCAACAACCTGTACTCTACAGAAAAAGTAAAAGCAGAAGTAATAAAGCAAATAAATGAGGCTTTCAAACAATCAAATCAGAAATAATATCTCAGATATCTTCAGCAATGATAACCATAATGAAGGGCATGGATAGTAAACCTAAAGAAGATGTGGTTAAAAAATAGAGGAGGTAGGGCCAGAGATTTGGCTCAGTGGTTCCGGTGCCTGCCTAGCAAGCACAAGGTCCCTGGTTGGATCCCTGGTAACCACATACAACAACACTGGACATGGTGACTCACACTGACCAGCAATCAGTAGCACATACCACAATGCTGGGCATGGTGGCTCACACCTATAATCCCAGCATTCGGCAGACAGAGGCAAGAGGATTGCTGAGTTCAAGGCTTGTCTGGGCTACACAGTGAGCTCAGGCCAGTCTAAAGTACAAAGAGAGACCCTGTCTCAAAAAAAAAAATAGAGGAGGTAATGAGAATTAACTCGTGTCTTATAATGATACAAATTCCCAATATTGAATGTGATCATGATGTGTATATAAAATGTACCAATAAAGAATTCTATTAAAAAATAGAGGAGGATAAGAAAATGATGGACAACATGAATGCCCAGCAAACGAAAGAAATGGAAGTAATGAAACATATTCAATCATATAACCAGGAGATAAAAATTTTGATTGAAAGTATATATACCCAAATGAATCACTGTGAGGACAGAATATCAGATCTAGAAGACAGGATTGAAGTTAGCAATGATGATGAAAAAATTTCTTAAAAATAGCAAGGGACTATGAAAAATCAATCAAACAGATGCTAGATGATGAAAGAATAATATAAAATTGATTGGAGTCAATGAAAAATTAAGAGATATCACAAAAAGTGCTCATGGAACTTATGGTAGAAAAGTTCCCATGCATGAGAAAAGAATTTGACATACAGATACGTGAGGCATATAGAACCCCAATTATTCACGACCAAAAAAAAAAATCAACCCAAAGGTGTATAATAGATTCCAGAAATTCAATAAAAGAATAGAATACCAAAAGTTATCATAGAAAAAAACAATCTATAAAACAAAGCCCATCAGAAAAATATCAGACACCTCAACATAAAACCTTAAGGAGATCTTGGAATGAAATATTTCAGGTTCTAAAAGAAAACAATTTCCAACACATATTGATGTACCCTACAAAATTACATTTCAATGTCAGTGGAAAACTACAACACACCTGTGAGAAAGAACACCTTAAGAAATTACTGATCACCAAATTCTGGGAAGATGACAGAGAGGTAACAAACCTAGGCTCTTTCTCTCTGTGTAGTTTGTTGTACCCAAGCCAAAATACAACAGTTTTGGGGTAGAAGAGCAGGGAATTCTTTCCTCTAGAAACAAACGAACAAACAAAAAGTCTGAGGGAAGTATGAAGAGAGGGAAAAAAATCCTAGAGGGAGCGAGAGGGTGAGCAAGCAAGTCCCATCTCCGTTAGTCCCCTCTCTTGGAGCCAGGACTCCCAACAGGGGAGGGGAAGCTGACCCACGAAGACCACTCCACCCAAGAGACTGATGGCCCACAGCCCGCCTCCAAGAAACAGCTCAAGGCGTGGGGCAGGGACCCAAGGGACCACAGGGGATGCTGCTTTAAACACTTACAAACTTGGCTCCTGAGGGAAGACAAAGGATTGCACAGTCAAGCAAGGAAGCCCCGCCCACTGCTCTGAGTGACAGACATCCCGCTGGACCAGACCGCATCTCCAAATTACCAAGAGCAACAGCAGCAGGATATATACACATACCTTTCCCGCAGTTGCAGCTTCTTGTCTGGGTTTGCCACACCATGACGCTGTGTTGGAGCCCCCCCACCCAACATACTGAAGAGATAGACTCGCACACAGATGAGCAATACCTGCAAACTTCGCCATCAGTGAGTTTGTGGGCCTAGCGCCATCTGGAGGATGCTCTGCTCACGTGGGGAGAAAGGGCACCTACAACTTTCGAGCCTAAAATTCCCCAGCAGAAATAAAAAATCAGTGGGTTCACACCTCGGACAGCTTGTTGTTAATAGACTTTATTTTACTCTATCCTACTTGTTTTCTGGACATTGTTTCATTTTTTGATCTTTGTGTTGCTTTGATTTGCTTTTGTTGTTGTAGCTGCTTTCTCTTTTTTTTTCTTTTTTATTCTCCCTATTCTTGATTCTTGACTCTTCTACTATATTATTGCTGTCTTCCCAAGCTTGGATGTTTTTTCCCCTCTCAGTCGCTCTTATTTTTCAAGAGAAGAAAAGCAGTGCCTTGATTGCCAATTGCTGTTACTATTTCTTAGTTTTCTCACCTTCATTTCTCCAGTCAGTATCTGCCACCCAAGTTAATGCATACTGTCTTCTCTTCTCTCTCCTCTGTACTTTTACAGAATGGTGAAAATAGATCTTAGTGGCCCTGCTGCTCTTAGTCTATTCTGCTGTGTATTTGTCTCACCTGTCTCTTTTGTCCTGTAGCCTCTATCAGTCCTACAGGGTCTTGTGATCTTTAAATATTCATAATTCTATTTGTAATTTCTCTCTCTCTCTCCTATCCCTCTACCATGCAACTCCCTGGTAATGTTTATAGTACCAAAGGGTGATGCACAAATTTTGTATATAATCTGTGGCTAGGTTTTTGGCTAAACATATGATCACTGCAGCCCAGCTATAAAGTCAAAATCACCCAGTAAGGCTCAGAAAGGAGGAAAAACTCAAAATCTCAGATGCAAAGATCCACATCCCAGGGGAATTCAGGGAAAAGAGAAATGGAGCATATGGAAGCTCAACCAACAGGACTCTCTGAGATGGTAACAAAAGCAGATCTATTAAAATGGAAATTAGAACTGACTTCTGAGCTGAAAACAGAGATACTGTCTGAAGTAAATGAAACAAATAATAAAGCCAAAGAGGAGATCAGGGACATGATAGAATCTGAGATAGCAAAAGCAATAGAACCTTTGCAACAGCTATAAATAGAGGCCCAGGAAATTAAGAAAAAGAGCAAAAGATAGCAAGGTAGAATGAATGAAGTAGAAGACCGAATTTCAGACCTAGAGGATAGGATGGCAGCCAATGAACAGGAAAGGCATAATTTCTGTAAAATGGAAAGGAACCATGAGAAATCAATGCAACAGCTACTAGACAATTCAAAGAAGAATAACATAAGATTGATTGCAGTCACTGAGGAAGTAGGAGATGACGCAAAAGTCATGAAAAAAAACTGTTTAGAGCTAGGCATGGTGGCTCACACCTATATTCCCAGAACTTGGGAGGCAGAGACAGGAGGACTGCTGACTTTGAGGTTTGCCTGAGCTACATAGTGAGCTCAGGGCCAGCCTGAACTACAAAGCAAGACTGTATCAAAAAAAAAAAAAGTATTTGGCGATAATGGCAGGGAACTTCACAGGAAAAGAAAAAGAATTGGACACACAGATATAAAAGATTCCAAATGGGCCAGGCATGGTGGCTCACACCTGTAATCCCAGCACTCGGGAGACAGAGACAGGAGGATTGCTGAGTTCAAGGCTTGCCTGGGCTACATAGTGAGCTCAGGGCCAGCTTGAACTACAAAGCGAGACCCTGTCTCAAAAAAAAAATGCCCATTTTTGCGTTGGGTCTTTAAACTTGGGGAGCCTGACCTGTTTGAGTTCTTTATATATTGTAGATAATAGCCCTTTGTCTGATAAACAGCTAGTAAAGATTTTTTCCCGTGTTGTTGGTTGTGTTTTAGCAGTGCCAGTGACTTCTTTTGCTGTGCAGAAGCTTTTCAGTAGGATGAGATCCCATTTGTTGACTCTTTTTGCTAGTTCTTGTGCTATAGAGGTTTTATTCATAAAGTCTCTGCCTAAGCCATTGTCTCCAAGAGTTTTACCTAACCTGTTTTCCAGCAGGCTTCTTGTTTCTGTTTTAATGTTTAAGTCTCGTATCCATTGTGAGTTTAGTTTTGTGTATGGTGAAAGAGATAGGCACTTTCAGAGGCAGAAGTCATAGCAGCCAAGAAGCATATGAAGAAATGTTCAACATCACTGGTCATTCGAGAGATGCAAATGAAAACAACACTGAGATTTCATCTCACTCCACAAAGAATGGCTGCTATCACAAAATCAACCAACAATAAATGCTGGCATGGCTGTGGGGGGAAAGGAACCCTTCTATACTGTTGGTGGGATTGCCGACTTGTGCAACCATTGTGGAGATCCGTGTGGAGATTTCTCAGAAAACTAGGACTAGGGGTCCCATTGACCCTGCTATCCCCCTGCTAGGAATATACCCAAAAGAATTTTAAAAAATCATATTGGAAAGACAGATGTACACCCTTGTTCATAGCAGCTCAGTTCGTGATAGCTCAATCTTGGGAACAACCCAAATGCCCATCAGCTGGAGACTGGGTAAAGAAGTTGTGTTTTTTTTTTTAATAAAATGGAGTATTATTCTGCCATAAAGAATGACAAGATCGATTCATTTATGTGCAAGTGGAGACACCTGGAGGATATACTAATAAGTGAAATAGATCACAGACAGGCAAATACCAGATCTTCTCTTTGACATGAACACCTGTAAATGCAAATGAACTCTAGAAAGTATGACAGCTTTTATAGAGTGGGAAATTTCCATAGGAAATTTGGTGTGGGAATGTAATGAGGGGAAGGAATAAATATGATTCAGAAAGAAAATAAAAGAGCATGTATAAAGGGGGTGGGGAGATATGGGTGGGTAGGGATATGGGTAAAAATGAGAATTAACTTGTGTCATATACTGGTACAAATTCCCCAATGTTATATGTGATTGTGAGATTGTATATAAATTGTACCAATAAAGAATTCAATTAAAAAACAAAAAAAGTAAAAAAAATAGATTCCAAATGGTCATAATATTAACAAAATCTACATGTGGGATGGAGATTTAGTTCAGTGGTTCTGGCACATACCTAGCAAGGACCAGGTCCCTGGTTTCATCCCCATTAACCACATACAACAATTCTGGACATGGTGGCTCATGCCCACTGGCAATGAGTACCATATATGACAAATACTGGACTTGGAGGCTCAAGCCTGTATTCCCAGCACTCAGGAGGCAGAGGCAGGAGGACTGCTGAATTTGAGGCTTGTATAGGCTACATAGAGAGCTCAGGGCCAGCCTGAGATACAAAGCAAGACCCTGTCTCAAAAAAGTCTAAACCTAGGCATATAATTAGAAAGGTTCCAGATATATAAAAAAATAAAGAATGAAATACAGCAGCCAGCTAGAGAAAAGAAAACAACTGACTAACCAGTGGGCCACAGATGAAATTAAAGGAGAAATTAAACAATTCTTACATTTAAATGAAAACTCCAAAACAACATACAGGAACCTATGGGACACAATGAAAGCAGTTCTATAAAGTAAATGCATTTCAGTGAATGCCTACACTAAGAAAGTAGATCAATATCAAATAAATGACCTAATGTGGAACCTCAAGTTATTAGAAAAAGAAAAGCAAGATAAACCCAAAGCTTGTTCTAGGGAGGAAATTATAAGGATCAGAGCAAAAATTAATGCAATGGAAACCAAAAGAACGACACAAATAAATCAAGGAATCGAGAGTTTGTTCTTTGAAAGGATAACCATACTGACAGACCCTTAGCTAACCTTATCCAAAAAAAGGAAGGAAAAGACTCAAATCCATGCTAGTAGGAATCAAAAGCGGTATATTACTACTGATCCAGTGGAAGTTCAGAGAATAATAAACACATATTTTGAAAATTTGTATTCCAATAAAATGGAAAAGGTAGAGGAAATGTATTCCTAGACACATGTGAACTTCCAGAGTTGAATGAAGAAGATATAGAAATGTTAAACAGCCCAATATCAATCTGTGAAATTGAAAATGCAATAAAATAAAAATTATGAACAAAGAAAAGCCCTGGTCCTGATGGCTTTACTGGTGAATTCTATAAAACTTTAAAGAAGAGTGAATGCCACTACTTCTCAAACTCCTTAATGAAATTTAAAGGGAAGCAGAGCTCCTAAATTCATTCCTGGAAGCAGAAAAAGACCCAACCAAAAAAGAGAACTACAGGACAATCTCCTTAATGAATACTGATGCAAAAATCCTTAATAAGATACTAGTAAACATAATACAGAGGGTTATTAAGAAAATCATACCCTGATCAAGTTAGATTTATACCAGGGATGCAAGGGTGGATTAACGTATGTAAATCAATAAACGTAATATACTATATTAACAGACTCAGAGCAAAAACCACTGTTTATCTCAACAGATGCAGAAAAAGCATTTGACAAAATCCAATACCTATTCATGATCAAAACCTTACAGAAAATTGGAATAGATGGACTGTATCTCAAACTAATAAAAGCTATTTATGAGAAACCAACAGCCAGCATCATCCTCAATGGTCAAAAACTGAAACCTTTCACACTAAAATCAGGAACAAGACAAGGATATCTGCTGTGACCACTCTTGTCAAATATACTGCTGGGAACATTAGTCAAAGCAATTAGGCAATACAAAGAAATAAAAGGAATAAAGATAAGTGAGGAAGAAATTAAACTGTCATTCTCCAATGACATGATTCTCTGTATAGAGGATCTTTAGAACTCCACCAAAAGACTGCTAGACTTAATCAACAAATTTATTAGTGTAGCTGGATATAAGGTCAATGCTCAAAAATCAATAGCTTTTGCATACACTAACAGCAGACTCACTGAGAGAGAAATTGGGGAGTCAATCAGTTTCACAATAGCATCCAAAAATGAAATATGTAGGAATCAATCTCACAAAGGAGGTGAAAGACCTCTAGTCTGAAAACTACAGCACTCTGAAAAAGGAGATAGAAGAAGTTAACAGAAAATGGAAATGCATCCCTTGTTCCTGGGTAGAAAGAACCAACATTGCCAAAATGGTTATACTCCCACAACTATTATATGGATTCAATGCAATCCTGATTGAAGTCTCAACAGCATATTTCACAGATCTAGACCAAAGTATCCAAAAATTCATTTGGAATCACAAAAGAACTAGAATAGCAAAAGCAATTCTAAACAACAAGGATACAGTGGGGGCTATTATGATCCCAAACTTGAATCTTTACTATAAAGCCACTGTGATAAAAACTGCATGGTACTGGCAAAGTAACAGACCTGAGCATCAGTAGAATAGATTAGAAGATCCAGAAACAAATTGAGATACACTAAGCCACCTCATCTTTGACAAAGGAGCCAAATATCCTCAGTGGAGGAAAGATAGCCTCTTTAACAAATGATGCTAGAAAAATTGGGCTTTAACCTGCCGTAGACTAAAGCTACACCAATCTCTGTCACTGAGTACAAAATTGAAATCAAAGTGAATTAGAGACTTAAACATTAAAACAAAAATACTAAACATGCTGCAAAACACGTTAGGGAAAACTCTTGGAGACATTTGCTTAGGGAAAGACTTTATGAACAAAAGGTCTATAGCAGGAGATCTACCAGAAGAAATCAGCAAATGGGAAAACTTTTTATTAAAAAGCTTCTGCACAGGAAAGGAGACCACCAGCAGAGTGAAAAGACAACCAACAAATTGGGAAAGAATCTTTACCAACTGTCTCTCAAACAAAGGCCTACTATCTTGAATATATAAAGAGCTTTAAAAAATCAGTCCCCCCAAATTTAAAGACCCAATTCAAAAATGGGCAGCTGAAATGAACAGACACTTCTCAGTGGAAATAGTAAAAGCTGCCAAGGAGCATATGAAGAAATGCTCAACCTCACTGGTCATTTGAGAGATGCAGATGAAAACAACACTGAGATTCCATCTCTCCACAAAGAATCGCTGCGATCTTGAAATTAGCCAGCATCAAATGCTGACAAGGCAGTGGAGAAAAAGGAACCCTTCTCCACTGTTCGTGGGAATGTAGAATAGTACAACCTCTATAGAAATCATTTTGGTGATTCCTAAAAAACTAGGATCAGAGGTCCCATTTTACCCTGCTATTGCCTTGCTAAGAATATACACAAAAGAACTAAAAGCATCATATCATAGTGACATATGTGTAGCCATGTTCATAGCAGCTTAGTTTGTGATAGCTCAACCTTGGAAACAACTCAAGTGCCTATCAACTGGAGACTGGAAAAAAAAGGATGTGGTTTTCTATAAAATGATTATTCTGCCTTAAAGAATAAGTTTGAGTCATTTATACTCAAATGGATGTACCTTCACAACATACTGATAAATGAAATAAATAGTTCACAGATGTGTAAATACTGAATCTGTTCTCTAGTATGAGAAACTGAACATGTTAATGAGTTCTAGAATGTATGATTGATATTGTGAAATAGAAAATATTCAAAGGGAAATGTGGTTATGAGTAAGGAGGTGTAAAGGAGTAAATATGATAGTAATAAAAAGGGGAAACAAAGCTTATGTATTTAGGGGGTGGAGTTGTGAGGTGCATAGGGGAATGGGAAAATTTGAAAATTAAATCGTGTCATATACTGGTACAAATTCCCAATATTGAGTGTGATCATTATATGTATATACAATGTAGCAATAAAGATAAAATTTTTTTAAAATAAATTACTGACCATCAAACCAGTACTCCAAAATATTCTGAAGACATCAATTAGAAGAATCACAATAGAATGAATCCACCAAGCAAGGCAAGCAAATAAAAAGAAGGGAAAGAAAGGAAGTCAACAACAAGAAAATAATATGACAAAGATGAATCAATACACATCAATAGCCATTAATGTGAATAGTCTCAACTCAGCAATTAAAAGAAAGAGATTGGCAGAATGGATCGAGAAACAGGATCTGACAATATACTGCATATAATAAACACATTTAACTCAAAAATAAATTCATAGAATGGTCAAAAGATGGAAAACAATATTTGATGTGACAGGAAACCCCTCCCCCAAAAGCAAGGGTCACTATTCTCTTTGCAAACAAAATGAGTGTCAAGTCAAAACTGACTGGAAGATAGAAAAAAGATTACTACATATTTTTTAAGGAAACAATCCAAAAGGAAGAGATAGTAATCATCAATACATATGCACCAAATACTAGTGGTTCACCTAACTACATAAAACAAACATTAAATGTTTAATCAAATAAGCACTAACACAACTTAATGGGGGACCACAATACCTTATTGCCAAAAGTAGACAGATTATCTAGACAAAAAATAAACAAATATCAAAGCTAATCAAAATCTGAACAAACTGGGCCGGAGGGTTAGCTCAGTGGTTCCGGTGCCTGCCTCACAAGTGCAAGGTCCTGAGTTTGATCCCTGGTAACAACATGCAATGCTGGGTGTGGAGACTCACGCCCACCAGCCTTCAATACCACATACCACAGTGCCAGGCGTGGTGGCTCACGCCTCTCATCCCAGCACTCGGGAGGCAGAGGCAGGAGGATTGCTGAGTTCTAGGCTTGCCTGGACTACATAGTGAGCTCAGAGCCAGTCTGAACTACAAAGCCACACCCTGTCTCAAAAAGAAAAAAAAATTGAACAAACTGATTTAGATGGTCCACCCCACAACATCAGAATACACATTTGTTTCAGGTGGACATATGACTTTCTCCACATACTAGCTTGTAAAGCATGCTTAAATAAATGTAAAGGAATTGAAATTATCCCATGTTGGGACCTGCAGATAACATAGATGTCTGCCCTGCCCTGCGGGATCAACCACAAGAATTATTGGTGGACATCTGCCCTGCCCCATGGGATCTTCGACTGCAGGAATTATTGTGGATATCTACCCTTCCTTATGCATATTGGGATTTTAGGTGTCAAGGATTAGTACCAAATAAAAGTGCAGTGAGTTTAGGGTATTTGGGGCATCTGCTGCTGCTTGAAGTAGGAAGAGTTGAGTCCAGGCTCTGCCTTTTTCTCAAGTTTCCAATTTTGTTGTTTGTTGTTTGTTAATGCTTTTGCTGTGGGACTCACAGGGGACTGGAGCTTGCCATGAGGGTTCTGTCTGCATCCTCTTCCCCTGTTTCCCACAAAATATAATGTTGAACTTTAAGTTTATAGGAAATGAAAACTACATTAAACCCAAAGCAGGAATAAGGGAGGAAATTATAAAGAGCATAAACTAATCTGGATGAGACTAAGAAAACAGTACAATGAATTGAAGAGCTGGTTCTTCAACAGCCTATATAAAATAGGCAAACCCTTAGCAAATCTTATTTAAAAATAAAAAGACCTAAATCCATGCAATTACAATTGAAGAGGAAAAAATCACAGTGAATCCTACAGAAGTTCAGAAGATCTTCAATTACCTACTTTGAGAACCTGTACTATAATGAGCAGAAAAATTCAAAAGGCATGGACAGATTCCTAGATACAGATGAATTACCAAAGCTGAGTCAAGAAGGTATAAAAATTCTAAAGGATGCAATATCATTTAATGACACTGAAGGAGTCAAAGAAAAGCTCATGTCCTAACAGACTGTTGAATTCTGCAAGAACTTTAGAGAAGATCTAATGGTACTACTACTCAAATTCTTTAATGAATGACAAAGATCCAATCAAAACAGAGAACTGAAGTCCAATCTTCTTAATGAACATGGATACAAAAATCTTCAAGAAAGAGAGAGAAAAAGAAAGAAAGAAAGAAAGAAAGAAAGAAAGAAAGAAAGAAAGAAAGAAAGAAAGAAAGAAAGAAAGAAAGAAAGAAAGAAAGAAGAAAGAAAGAAAGAAGA